>AYJT01013994.1:0-17585 GCA_001278415.1 Ocimum tenuiflorum | reverse complement strand
GTTAGGAACCCCATAATATCCTTAGTTTGAATATTTAGGTCTTTTGATGCCTTAATATTGAAATTTGGATCAAAAACATGAAAAACACGAAAATTCCCGAGAGTTTTTTGGGCGTTCGATTGACTCGATCGAGGCTCGTTCGACTCGATCGACCTTGAAGATCGAGTCGATCCAGGTCTGATCAACCCAATCTGCAATGAACACCTAGAACATGCCCAGATATCTTGAAGATCGACTCGATCGACCAAGAACCCTAAACTCACCCAGAAAAACCCTTCGACCCAATCCAAGTCTGATCGAACATATTGATCGACCCGATCAATGTATGATCAAGTCAATCATACATAGACCTTGATCGATTGATCCAAAACCCGATCAACCACACCAATCAACCAGATCGACCTATGATCGAGTCGATCGTCTGTAAATCCTGATCGCCCGATCGGAAGCATGATCGACCCTATCAATTGACCCGATCGAGTCGATCATCCCTGAAACTCGATTGATCGATCAATGTGTGTTTGAGTTAATCACCCTTGAATTCTTGATTGCCCGATCCAAGGCAGGATCGATCCGATCGACATACGATCAAGTCGATCCTCTCGGAGACTTTAATGATCGATCCAAATCTAATCGACCTTTGAACTGAACCCCGATTTCTTCAAACCCTTTTCAAAAACCCTCTACGACTTTACTTCGCAGCTTTTGACTGCTTAAAGGAACATTGAGAGTCTTGACTCGAACCCACAATGAAGAGATCTATTGAGTCCATTTACCCAACCAAGTCTCTTGGCATGATGGTCTTAGCATGACATTGAGCACAAAGCTTCGCCTATATATGTTGCAGATGCACGATTGAATATGTTTGTTTGAGATTAATAAGAAGCATAAATGAATAAACGATTCACATACTTCTGTAAGGATGATAGTGATTTAATATGACTGCTATTGAGCATGACTGTGGTTTAACATGATTGTCTTTGAGCTCGATCGTGAGTGAGCATGAATATATGAATGAAAGCATGTGGTATATGTAATATATGGAATTGGCATGTAATGTTTCGAAGAACATAGACGATTAAGAGGCATGCTCTATGAATGATTAGAGTAGCATGACACGGACGCCATGAGGAGTATAATGACCATGAACCGACAAGCTGCATGATCATGAGGAAAATGTGAGATGCGATGGCTATCAACTGGATCAAAAGAAGGATCTCAGCATGACCGCAAAATAACTCCTTACACATCAGGATATAGACGTGAATACGTACACATATGTATATCTATAAGCGAACGTAAATACGTCGTAGCTACAAAACATTAATCTTGAGTAATATTTGAGAATATGAATATAGATGTGCACATATATGTGTGTGTGGAAGTTGGATTCGTGACCATGTAACCTAGGCCTGGAAATTTTGATAAGAACGATGTTAAAGTAAGATCGACTAATGAGCATGGTAGATGAGATGAATTATAAGAGCGAGTAGTCACCCTGAGCAGGCAAGCGGTAGTGTGAAGCGTAAGTCCTGATTAGGCAACCCTAAGTAGAACCAAATTATTGTATTTCCATCTCAATTATTGTTGATAAAAGATTAAATATCGTCCTCCGATTGCAAGCTACAAAGTGGCGACCCGGCCCGGGGAGTTCGGGGCACTACAGTGGGTTCTCAGTTTCGACTTGAAAAAAACTGATTACTAAATTATTAGCTTTTGTAAGTCACGACCACCAGATTCATGCTAAATAATTGAGAAATGCATTTTTAAGAACAATAGAGAGACCTATTTGGCATGGTGGGTTCCGAAGACCATGTTCCTCACGACCATGTTCCGAGGACCAAATTATTAGCTTTCGTAGGTTACAATTACCAGATTCACGCTAAATCAATGAGAAAATGCATTTTTAAACAGTAGAAATACTTATTTTGCTGGTGGGTTCCAGTTTTTTACTTGAAGAAGACTGAGTTTTTTACTCACGACCATGTTCCAAGGACCAAATTATTAACTTTCGTAAGTCAGGAGCATGAGATTCATTCTAAATCATGGAGAAAATGTATTTTTAAACTGTACATATGCCTATTTTGCATGGTGAGTTTCGATTTTCGACTTGGAGAAAATTGAGTTTGTTCCTCACAACCATGTTTCGAGGTCTAAATTATTAGCTTTCGTAGATAACGAACACCACATTCATGCTAAACCATTGAGAAAATGCATTTTTACAAAAAGCAGTAAGGAATATTTTGCATGGTGGATTGCGATTTTCGACTTGAAGGAAACTGAGTTTTTTCCTTACAACCATGTTATGAGGACCAACTTATTAGCTTTCGTAAGTCACGAACACGAGATTCATGCTAAATCATGGTGAAAATACATTTTTAAAGAGTAGAAACGCCTATTTTGCATGGTGGGCTCCTATTTCCGACTTCAAAAAACTGAATTTTTTCTTCACGAGCATGTTCTGAGGATCAAATTATTAGCTTTCGTAAGTCACGATCACTAGATTCACAGTAAATCAATGACAAAATGTGTTTTTAAAGTGTAGAAAGACATATTTTGCATGGTGGGTTCTGATTTTTGATTTGAAGAAAACTGAGTATTTTCCTCACGACCATGTTTTGAGGACCAAATTATTAGCTTTTGTAAGTCACGAGCACAAGATTCATGCTATATCATAGAGAAAATGCATTTTGAAAGAACAGAAATGACTATTTTGCATGGTGGGTTCCGATTTTCGACTCCAAAAAAACTGAATTTATTCTTCACGACCATGTTCCGAGGACCAAATTATTAACTTTCATAACTCACCATTACGAGATTCACATAAAATCAATGACAAAATACATTTTTAAAGAGTAAAAAGTCCTATTTTGCATGGTGGGTTCCGATTTTTGACTTGAAGAACACTGAGTTTTTTCCTCACGACCATGTTCCGATGACTAAATTATTAGCTTTTTTAAGTCACGAGCATGAGATTCATCCTAAATTATCAAGAAAATGCATTTTTTAACAATCGAAAGACCTATTTTGCATGGTGGATTCCGATTTTTGACTTGAAGAATACTGAGTTTATTCATAACGACGATGTTCCAAGGACCAAATTATTAGCTTTCGTAAGTCACGATCTCCAAATTCGCGATAAATCAATTAAAAACTACATTTTCAAACTGTAGAAAGCCATATTTTGCATGGTGAGTTCCAATTTTTTTCTTGAAGAAAATTGAGTTTTTTCCTCACGACCATGTTCTAAGGACAAAATTACTAGCTTTCGTAAGTCACGAGTACGAGATTTATGCTATAGCATAGAGCAAATGCATTTTTGAAGAGTAGAAATGCCTATTTTGCATGGTGGGTTTCAATTTTTGACTTGAAAAAAATTTAGTTTATTATTCACGACAATGTTCCGAAGTCCAAATTATTTGCTTTCCTAGGTCACAATCACTAGATTAATGCTAAATCAATGAGAAAATGCATTTTTAAACTGTAGAAAGACCTATTTTGCATGGTGGGTTCCGATTTTTGACTTGAAAAAAACTTAGTTTTTTCTTCACGACAATGATCCGAGGACCAAATTATAAGCTTTCATAGCTCACGGTCGCCAGATTCATGCTAAATCATTGAGAAAATCTGTTTTTAAATATAGTAGAAAGTCCGATTTGGCATGGTGGGTTCTGATTTTTGACTTGAAGAAAACTTAGTTTTTTCTTCACGACAATGATCCGAGGACCAAATTATTAGCTTTCATAGCTCACGGTCGCCAGATTCATGCTAAATTATTGAGAAAATGTGTTTTTAAATATAGTAGAAAGTCCGATTTGGCATGGTGGGTTCCGATTTTCGACTTGAAGAAAACTGAGTTTGTCCTCACGACAATGTTCCAGGACCAAATTATAACCTTTCCTAAGTCACGATCACCAGATTAATGCTAAACCATTGAGAAAATGTGTTTTTAAAAAAGTCAAAACGACTATTTTGAATGGTGGGTTCCGATTTTCAACTTGAACAAAACTGAATTTTTTCGTCACGACCATGTTCTTAGGACAAAATTATTAGCTTTTGTAAGTCACGAACTCGAGATTCATGCTAAATCATAGAGAAAATGCATTTTTAAACAGTATAAATGCCTATTTTGCATGGCAGGTTCCGATTTTCAACTTGAAGAAAACTTAGTTTATTCCTCATGACCATGTTTCGAAGACAAAATTATTAGCTTTCACAAGTCACGATCACTAGATTCATGCTAAATCAATGAGAAAATACGTTTTTTTAAACTGTAAAAATGCCGATTTTACATGGTGGGTTCCGATTTTTTACTTTAAGAAGACTGAGTTTTTTCCTCATGACCATATTTCGATGACCAAATTATTAGCTTTCGTAGGTCACGTCCACCAGATTCACGCTATATCAATGAGAAAAGGCATTATTAAACTGTGGAAAGACCTATTTTGCATGGTGGGTTCCGAATTTAGACTTGAAGAAAACTGAGTTTTTTCCTCACGACCATGTTCTGAGGACCAAATTATTAACTTTCGTATGTCAGGAGCACGATATTCATGCTAAGTCATGGAGAAAATGCATTTTTAAACTGTAGATATGCCTATTTTGCATGGTGGGTTCCGATTTTGACTTGAAGAATACTGAGTTTATTCCTCACACCATGTTTCGAGGTCTAAATTATTAGCTTTCGTAAATAAAGACCACCACATTCATGCTAAACCATTGAGAAAATGTGTTTTTTCAAGCAGTCGAAAGGATTATTTTGCATGGTGGATTCCGATTTTCGACTTGAAGGAAACTGAGTTTTTTCCTTACGACGATGTTCCAAGGACCAAATTATTAGCTTTCTTAGGTCACGTCCACCAGATTCACTCTATATCAATGAGAAACTGCATTTTAAAGAGTAGAAATGCCTATTTTGCATGGTGGATTTCGATTTTTGACTTGAAAAAAACTGAGTTTTTTCCTCACGACCATGTTCCGAGGACCAAATTATTAACTTTCGTAAGTCAGGAGCATGAGATTCATGCTAAATCATGGAGAAAATACATTTTTAAAGAGTAGAAATGCCTATTTTGCATGTTGGGCTCCTATTTTCGACTTGAAAAAAACTGTGTTTATTCTTCATAACCATGATCCGAGGATCAAATTATTAGCTTTCGTAAGTCATGATCACCAGATTCACGATAAATCAATGAGAAAATGTGTTTTTAAACTGTAGAAAGACATATTTTGCATCGTTGATTCCGATGTTTGACATGAAGAAAACTGAGTATTTTTCTCACGACCATGTTTCGAGAACCAATTTATTAGCTTTCGTAAGTCATGAGCACGAGATTCATGTTATATCATAGAGAAAATTCATTTTTAAAGAGTAGAAATGCCTATTTTGCATGGTGGGTTTCGATTTTCGACTCGAAAAAAACTGAGTTTATTCTTCACGACCATGTTCCGAGGACCAAATTATTAGCTTTCGTAACTCACGATTACGAGATTCACACAAAATCAATGACAAAATACAATTTTAAACAGTAAAATGACCTATTTTGTATGGTGGGTTCTGATTTTCGACTTGAAGAAGATTAAGTTTTTTCCTGACAAACATCTTCCGAGGACTAAATTATTAGCTTTTTTAAGTCAAGAGCATGAGTTTCATCCTAAATCATCAAGAAAATACATTTTTTAACAATTGAAAAGCCTATTTTGCAGGATGGGTTTCAATTTTTGACACGAAGATAACTGAGTTTAATCCTCACGACCATGTTTCGAGTTCCAAATTGTTAGCCTTCGTAGGTCAGGTCCACCAGATTCACGCTATATCAATGAGAAAAATGCGTTTTTAAACAGTAGAAAGGCCTATTTTGCATGGTGGGTTCCGATTTTTGACTTGAAGGAAACTGAGTTTATTCCTCACAACCATGTTCTGAGGATCAAATTATTAGCTTTCGTAGGTCACGTCCACGAGATTCATGCTATATCAATGAGAAAATTGAGTTTTTAAACAGTAGAAAGGCCTATTTTGCATGGTGGGTTCCGATTTTTGACTCGAAGAAGACTAAGTTTTTTCCTCACGACTATGTTCCCAGGACCAAATTATTAGCTTTCGCACGTCACGAGCACGAGATTCATGCTATATCATGGAGAAAATGCATATTTAAAGAGTAGAAATGCCTATTTTGCATGGCGGGTTTCGATTTTTGACTTGAAAAAAACTGAGTTTATTCTTCACGATCATGTTCCGAGGACCAAATTATTAGCTTTCGTATGTCACGATCACCAGATTCACGCTAAATCAATGAGAAACAGCATTTTTAAACTGTAGAAAGGCCTATTTTGCATGGTGGGTTCCGATTTTTGGCTTTAAGAAGACTGAGCTTTTCTCCACAACAATGTTCCGAGAACCAAATTATTAGCTTTTGTAAGTCGCGAGCATGAGATTCATCCCAAATCATCGAGAAAATGTATTTTTTAACTATCGAAAGGCCTATTTTGCATGGTGAGTTTCGATTTTTGACTTGAAGATAACTGAGTTTATTCCTCATGACCATGTTCCGAGGATAAAATTATTAGCTTTCGTAGGTCACGTCCACCAGATTCATGCTATATCAATGAGAAAATGTGTTCATAAACTGTAGAAAGACTAATTTTGCATGGTGGGTTCCGATTTTTAACTTGAAAAAACTTGAGTTTTCCTCACGACCATGTTTCGAGGACAAAATTATTAATTTTCGTAAGTCAGGAACACGAGATTCATGCTAAATCATGGAGAAAATGCATTTTTAAAGAGTAAAAATGCCAATTTTGAATGGTGGGTTCCAATTTTTGACTTGAAGAAAATTGAGTTTATTCCTCACGACCATGTTCGAGGTCTAAGTTATTAGCTTTCACAAATAACGAACACCAGATCCATGCCAAACCATTGAGAAAATGCGTGTTTACAAACATTCGAAAGGACTATTTTGTATGGTGGATTCCTATTTTCGACTTCAAGGAAACTGAATTTTTTTCTCACGACCAAGTTTCGAGGATCAAATTATTAGCTTTCGTAAGTCACGAGCACGAGATTCATCCTAAATCATCGAGGAAATGCATTTTTTAACAATCAAAAGGCCTATTTTGCATGGTGGGTTTCAATTTTCGACTTGAAGATAACTGAATTTATTTCTCACGACCATGTTCCGAGGACCAAATTATTAGCTTTTGTAGGTCACGTCCACCAGATTCACGCTATATCAATGAGGAAATGCGTTTTGAAACTATAGAAAGACCTATTTTGCATGGTGGATTCTGATTTTTGACTTGAAGAAAACTGAATTTTTTCCCACGACAATGTTCCAAGAACCAAATGATTAGCTTTTGTAAGTCACGAGCACGAGATTCATCCTAAATTATCGAGAAAATATTAGTTTCCGAAAGTCACGAGCACGGGATACATGCTAAATCATGGGAAAAATGCATATTTAAATAGTAGAATTGCTTATTTTGCATGGTGGGTTCCAATTTTTGACTAGAAGAAAACTGAGTTTATTCCTCACGACCATGTTACGAGGACCAAATTATTAGCTTTCGTAAGTCACGATCACCAGACTCACGATAAATCAATGAGAAAATGCATTTTTAAACTGTAGAAGGCATATTTTGCATGGTGGATTCCGATTTTTGTCTTGAAGAAAACTAAGTTTTTTTCTCACGAGCATGTTCCGAAGACCAAATTATTAGCTTTGGTAAGTCAACGAGCATGAGATTCATGCTATATCATGGAGAAAATGCATTTCTAAGGAGTAGAAATGTCTATTTTGCATGGTGGGTTCCGAATTTTGACTTGAAAAAAACTGAGTTTATTCTTCAAGACCATGTTTCAAAGACCAAATTACTAGCTTTCTTAAGTCACGATCACCAGATTCATGCGAAATCAATGAGAAAATACATTTTTAAACTGTAGAAAGGCGTATTTTGCATGATGGGCTTCGATTTTTGACTTGAAGAAAACTTAATTTTTTCCTCACGACCATGATCCAAGGACCAAATTATTAGCTTTCGTAAGTCACGACCGCCAGATTCATGTTAAATCATTGAGAAAATGCAATTTTAAAAATGGTAGAAAGACCGATATGGCATGGTGGGTTCCGATTTTCGACTTAAAGAAAACTGAGTTTTACCTCACGACCATGTTCCAGGACGAAATTATTAGCTTTCGTAAGTCACGACCACCAGATTAATGCTAAACCATTGAGAAAATGCATTTTTACAAATAGTCCAAACCACTATTTTGTATGGAGGGTTCCGATTTTTGACTTGAACGAAACTGAATTTTTTCGTCACTACCATGTTTCAAGGATAAAATTATTAGCTTTCGTAAGTCAGGAGCACGAGATTCATACTAAATCATGGAGAAAATGCATTTTTAAACAGTAGAAATGCCTATTTTGCATGGTGGGTTCCGATTTTCGAATTAAAGGAAACTGAGTTTATTCCTTGCGACCTTGTTCCAAGGACAAAATTATTAGCTTTCATAAGTCACGATCACCAGATTCATACTGAATCAATCAGAAAATGTGTTTTTAAACTGTAGAAAAGCCTATTTTGCATGGCGGGTTCCGATTTTTGACTTGAATATAACTAAGTTTATTCCTCACGACCATGTTCCGAGGACCAAATTATTAGCTTTCGTAGGTCACGTCGAGAACATTCACGCTATATTAATGAGAATATGCGTTATTGATTTGTAGAAAGACCTATTTTGCATGGTGGGTTCCGAGTTTTGACATGAAGAAAACTTAGTTTTTTCCACACGACCATGTTTCGAGGATAAATTATTAACTTTCGTAAGTCAGGAGCATGAGATTCATGTAAAATCATTGAGAAAATGCATTTTTAAATAGTAGAAATGCCTATTATGCATGGGGGGTTCCGATCATCGACTTGAAGAAAACTGAGTTTCTTCCTTAGGACCAAGTTTCGTGGTCTAAATTATTAGCTTTCGTAAATCACGAAGACCGGATTCATGCTAAACCATTGAGAAAATGTATTTTTACAAAAAGTCGAAAGGACTATTTTGCATGCTGGGTTCCAATTTTTTACTTGAAGGAAACTGAGTTTTTTCTCATAACAATGTTCCGAGCATGAAATTATTAGCTTTCGTAAGTCATGAGGACGAGATTCATGCTAAATCATGGAGAAAATGCATTTTTAAAGAGTAGAAATACCTATTTTGCATGGTGGATTCCAATTTTTTACTTGAAGAAAACTGAGTTTATTCTTCACAACCATGTTCAGAGGATCCAATCATTAGCTTTCGTAAGTCACGATCACCAGATTCACGATAAATCAATGAGAAAATGCGTTTTTAGACTCTAGAAAGGCATATTTTGCATGGTGGGTTTTGATTTTTGTCTTGAAGAAAACTGAGTTTTTTTCTCATGACCATGTTCCATGAACCAAATTATTAGCTTTCGCAAGTCACGAGGACGAGATTCATGCTATATCATGGAGAAAATGCACTTTTAAAGCGTAGAAATTCCTATTTTGCATGGTGGGTTCCGATTTTTTACTTGAAAAAAACTGAGTTTATTCTTCACGATCATATTTCGAGGACCAAAGTACTAGCTTTCATAAGTCACGATGACCAGATTCACGCTAAATCAATGAGAAAATGGATTTCTAAACTGTAGAAAGGCCTATTTTGCATGGTGGGTTTCGATTTTCGACTTATAGAAAACTTAGTTTTTTCCTCACGACCATGTTGCAAGGACCAAATTATTAGCTTTCGTAACTTACGACCTCCATATTCAAGCTAAATCATAGAGAAAATGTGTTTTTCAAAATAGTAGAAAAATCGATTTAGCATTGTGGGTTCCGATTCCAGGACCAAATTATTAGCTTTTGTAAGTCAAGACCACCAGATTAATGCTAAACCATTGAGAATATGCATTTTTACAAATAGTCGAAAGGACTATTTTGCACGGTGGATTCCGAATTTCGACTTGAACGAAACTCAGTTTTTTTGTCGCGACCATATTTCGAGGATAAAATTATTAATTTTTGTAAGTGAGGAGCACCGGATTCATGCTAAATCATTGAGAAAATAAATTTTTAAACTGTTGAAATGCGTATTTTGCATGGTGGGTTCCGATTTTCGACTAGAAGAAAACTGAGTTTATTCCTCACGATCATGTTTCGAGGTCTAAATTATTAGCTTTCGTAAATAACGACCACCATATTCATGCTAAACCATTGAGAAAATGCATTTTTACAAACAGCCGATAGGACTATTTTGCATGGTGGATTCCGATTTTCGACTTGAAGGAAACTGAGTTTTTTTCTCACAACTATATTCCGATGACCAAATCATTAGCTATCGTAAGTCACGATCACCAGATTCACGCTAAATAAATGAGAAAATGCATTTTTAAACTGTAGAAAGGCTTATTTTGCATGGTGGGTTCCAATTTTCAACTTGAAGAAAACTGAAATTGATCCTCATGATCATGTTCCGAGGTCCAAATTATTAGCTTTCGTAACTCACGATCGTCAGATTCATGTTAAATCATTGAGAAAATGCATTTTTACAAACAGTCGAAAGGACTGTTTTGCATGGTGGGTTCCGATTTTTTGCTTAAAGGAAACTGAGTTTTTTACTCACGACCATGTTTCGAGCACGAAATTATTAGCTTTCGTATGTCACGAGCACGAGATTCATGCTAAATCATGTAGAAAATGTATTTCTAAACAGTAGAAATGCCTATTTTGCATGGTGGGTTCCAATTTTCGACTTGAAGAAAACTGAATTTGTTCCTCACGACCATGTTTCGAGGTCCAAATTAGTGGCTTTTGTAAGACACGATTACCAGATTCACGTTAAATCATTGAGAAAATGAGGTTTTAAATTGTAGAATGCCCTATTTTGCATGGTGGGTTCTAATTTTTTACTTGAAGGAAACTGAGTTTTTTCCTAACAACCATTTTCCGTGGACAAAATTATTAGCTTTTGTAATTCACGAGCACGAGATTCATGCTAAATCATGGAGAAAATGCATTTTTAAACAGTAGAAATTCGTATTTTGAATGGTGGGTTCTGATTTTTTACTTCAAGAAAACTGAGTTTTTCCCTCATGACCATGTTTCGAGGACCAAATTATTTGGTTTCGTAAGTCATGATCACCAGATTCACGCTAAATCATTGAGAGAATGAGTTTTTAAATTGTAGAAAGGCGTATTTTGCACGGTGGGTTCAAATTTTTGACTTCAAGAAAACTGACTTTTTGTCCTCACGACCATGTTCCAAGGACCAAATTATTAGCTTTCATAAGTCACAATCACCAGATTCATGCAAAATCAATGAGAAAATGCATTTTTATACTGTAGAAAGGCCTATCTTGCATTGTGGGTTCTGATTTTTGACTTGAAGAAAACAAGTTTTTTCCTCACGACCACGTCCCGGGGACTAAATTATTAGCTTTCGTAGGTCACGTCCACCAGATTCACGCTATATCAATGAGAAAATGCATTTTTAAACTATAGAACGACATATTTTGCATGGTGGGTTTCGATTTTTGACTTGAAGAAAACTGAGTTTTCGTCTCACGACCATGATTCGAGGAACAAATTCTTAGCTTTCATAAGTCACGAGCACGAGATTCATGCTAAATCATGTAGCAAATGCATTTTTAAATTGTTGAACTGCCTATTTTGAATGGAAGGTTCCAATTTTCGACTTGAAGAAAACTAAGTTTATTCCTCACAAACCGTGTTCCGAGGACTAAAATATTAGCTTTTGTAAGTCACGAGCATGAGATTCATGCTAAATCAAGGAGATAAAGCATTTTTAAAGAGTAGAAATGTCTATTATGCATGGTCGGCTCCGATTTTTCGACTTGAAAAAAACTGAGTTTATTCTTCACGACCATGTTCCGGGATCAAATTATCAGCTTTCGTAAGTCACAATCACCAGATTCACGCTAAATCAATGAGAAAATTCGTTTTTAAACTATAGAAAGGCCTATTTTGAATGGTGGATTTTGATTATCAACTTGAAGAAAACTGAGTCTTTTCCTCACGACCATGTTCCGAGGACCAAATTATTAGCTTTGGTAAGTCACAAGCACAAGATTTATCCTAAATAATCTAGAAAATGCATTTTTAAACAGTCGAAAGGCTTATTTTGCATGGTGGGTTTCAATTTTCAACTTGAAGAAAACTGCGTTTATTCCTCACGACCACGTTACGGGGACTAAATTATTAGCTTTCGTAGGTCACGTCCACCAGATTCACGCTATATCATTGAGAAAATTCAATTTTAAACTATAGAAACACATATTTTGCATGGTGGGTACCAATTTTCAACTTGAAGAAAATTGAGTTATTTCCTCACGACCATATTCCGAGGACCAAATTATTAGCTTTCGTAAGTAACGAACACGAGATTCATGCTAAATCATGGAGAAAATGCATTTTTAAACAGAAGAAATGCCTATTTTGCAAGGTGGGTTCCGATTTTCTGCTTGAAGAAAACTAACTTTATTTCCCACGACCATTTTCCGAGGACAGAATTATTAGCTTTTGTAAGACACAAGCACGAGATTCATGCTAAATCATGGAGAAAATGTATTTTTAAACAATAGAAATGCCTATTTTGATTAGTGGGTTCTGATTTTCGACTTGAATAAAACTGAGATTAATCCTCACAACCACGTTCCGGGGACTAAATTATTAACTTTCGTAGGTCACGTCCACCAGATTCACGCTATGTCAATGAGAAAATGAATCTTTAAACTATAGAATGACCTATTTTGCATGGTGGGTTTCGATTTTTGACTTGAAGAAAACGAAATTTATTCCTCACAAACCATGTTCCAAGGACCAAATTATAAGCTTTTGTAAGTCACGATCACCAGATTCATGCTAAATCATTGTGAAAATAAGTTTTCAAACAGTAGAAATGCCTATTTTGCGTGTTGGGTTTAGATTTTGACTTCAAGAAAACTGGAATTTTTCCTGTCGACCATTTTTCGAGAACCAAATTATTAGTTTTCATAAGTCACGATTACCATATTCACACAAAATCAATGAGAAAATGCATTTTTAAACTGTATAAAGGCCTATTTTGCATGTTGGGTTCAGCTTTTGACTTGAAGAAAACTGAATTTATTCCTCACGACCATGTTCTGAGGACCAAATTAGCTTTCGTAGATCACGTCCACCAGATTCACACTATATCAATGAGAAAATACATTTTTAAACTGTAGAATGCCTAGTTTGTATGGTAGGTTCCGATTTTTGAGGACCAAATTATTAGTTTTCGTAAGTGACGATCACCAGATTCACGCTAAATCAATGAGAATGCATTTTTAAACTGTAGAAAGGCCTATTTTGAATGGTGGGTTCCGATTTTCAACTTGAAGAAAACTAAGTTTTTTCCTCACGACCATGATCCGAGGACTAAATTATTAGCTTTCGGAAATCACTAGCACGAGATTCATCCTGAATCATTGAGAAAATGCATTTTTAAACAGTAGAAATATCTATTTTGCATGGTGGGTTTCGATATTCAACTTGAAGAAAACTGCGTTTATTCCTCACGACCACGTTCCGGGGACTAAATTATTAGCTTTCGTAGGTCACGTCCACCAGATTCACGCTATATCAATTAGAAAATGCATTATTAAACTCTAGAAACACATATTTTGCATGTTGGGTTCCGATTTTCAACTTGAAGAAAACTGAGTTTTTTCCTCACGATTATGTTATGAGGACCAAATTATTAGCTTTCGTAAATCACTAGCACGACATTCATCCTAAATCATTGAGAAAATGCTTTTTTAAACAGTAGAAATGTCTATTTTGCATGGTGGATTTCGATATTCAACTTGAAGAAAACTGCATTTATTCCTCACGACCATGTTCCGGGGACTAAATTATTAGCTTTCGTAGGTCATGTCCACCAGAATCACGCTATATCAATGAGAAAATGCATTTTCAAACTATAGAAACACATATTTTGTATGGTCGGTTTCGATTTTCAAGTTGAAGAAAACTGAGTCTTTTCCTCACGACCATATTCTGAGAACCAAATTATTAGCTTTCGTAAGTCATGAGCACGAGATTCATGCTAAATCATGGAGAAAATACAATTTTAAACAGAAGAAATACCTATTCTGCATGGTGGGTTCCAATTTTTGAATTGAAGAAAACTGAGTTTATTCCCGACGACCATTTTCCAGAGGACAAAATTATTAGCTTTTGTAAGTCACGAGCACAAGATTCATGCTAAATCATGGAGAAAATGAATTTTTAAACAGTAGAAATGCCTATTTTGAATGGTGGATTCCGATTTTCGACTTGAAGAAAACTAAATTTATTCCTCACAAACCGTGTTCCAAGGACCAAATTAAAAGCTTTCGTAAGTCAGGATCACCAGATTCATGCTAAATCATTGAGAAAATGAGCTATTAAACTTTAGAAAGGCCTATTTTGCATGGTGGGTTTCGTTTTTCGAATTCAAGAAAACTAAGTTTTTTCCTCATGACCATGTACCGAGGATTAAATTATTAGCTTTCGCTAAGTCACGAGCACGAGAATCAAGTTAAATCATGGAGAAAATGCATTTTTCAACTGTATAAGTGTCTATTTTGCATGGTGGGTGCCGATTTTTAACTTGAAGAAAACTGAGTTTATTCCTCACGATCATATTCCGAGGATCAAATTGTTAGCTTTCGTAAGCCATGAGCACGAGATTCATGTTAAATCATGGAGAAACTACATTTTTGAACAGTAGAAAGGTCTATTTTGCATGGTTGGTTCCGATTTTTGACTTAAAGAAAACTAAGTTTATTCCTCACAAACTATGTTCCGAGGACCAAATTATGAGCTTTCGTAAGTTAAGATCACCATATTCACGCTAAATCAATTAGAAAATGTGTTTTTAATTTGCAGAAAGGCCTATTTTCCATGGTGGGTTCCGATTTTAGACTTGAAGAAAACTGAGTTTTTTCCTCACGACCACATTTCAGGAACTAGATTAATAGCTTTCGTAGGTCACGTCCACCAGATTCACGCAATATCAATGAGAAAATTCGTTTTTAAACTGTAGAAAAACATATTTTGCATGTTTGGTTCCAATTTTCGACTTGGAAAAAACTGAGTTTTTTTGCTCACGAACATGTTCTGACCACATTTCAGGAACTAGATTAATAGCTTTCGTAGGTCACGTCCACCAGATTCACGCAATATCAATGAGAAAATTCGTTTTTAAACTGTAGAAAAACATATTTTGCATGTTTGGTTCCAATTTTTGACTTGGAGAAAATTGAGTTTTTTTGCTCACGAACATGTTCTGAGGACCAAATTATTTGCATTCGAAAGTAAGGACCACGAGATTCATGCTAAATCATGGACAAAATGCATTTTTAAAGAGTAGAAATTTCTATTTTGCATGGTGGCTTCCGATGTTCGACTTGAAGAAAACTGAGTTTATTCCTCACTATCATGTTCCAAGGATCAAATTATTAGTTTTCGTAAGTCACGAGCAGGAGATTCATCTAAAATTATCGAGAAAATGAATTTTTAAACTGTAGAAAGGCCTATTTTGCATGGTGGGTTTCGATTTTCGACTTGAAGAAAACTGAGTATTTTCCTCACGACCACGTTTCGGGGATTAAACTTTAGATTTCGTAGGTCACGTCCACCAGATTCATGCTAAATCATTGAGAAAATGCATTTTTAAACTGTAGAAAGTCCTATTTTGCATGGCCGGTTCCAATTCTCGACTTCAAGAAAACTGAGATTTTTCCTCACGATAATCCTTCGAGGACCAAATTATTAGCTACCGTAAGTCAGAAGCATGAGATTCATGCTAAATCATGGAGAAAATGAATTTTAAAACAGTAGAAATGCCTTTTTTGCGTGGTGGGTTCCGATTTTCGACGTGAAGAAAACTAAGTTTATTCCTCACGAACCATGTTCCGAGGACCAAATTATTAGCTTTCGTGGGTCACGATCACCAGATTCACACTAAATCAATGGGAAAATGCATTTTAAAACTGTAGAACGACCTATTTTGCAAGGTGGTTCCGATTTTTGACTCGAAAAAGACTGAGTTTTTTTCCTCACGACCACGTTTTGGGGACTAAATTATTAGCTTTCGTAGTTCACGTCCACTAAATTCATGCTATATCAATGGGAAATGCATTTTTAAACTGTAGAAAGACTATTTTTCATGGTAGTTCCGATTTTCGACTCGAAAAAGACTGAGTTTTTTTCCCCACGACCACGTCCTGGGGACTAAATTATTAGCTTTCGTAGGTCACGTCCACCAGATTCACGCTATATCAATGGGAAATGCATTTTTAAACTGTAGAAAAACTATTTTTCATGGTTGTTTTCGATTTTCGACTTGAAGAAAACTGACTTTATTCATCATGACCATGTTCCGAGGACTAATTTATTAGCTTTCGCAAGTCACGAGCATGAGATTCATGTTGAAACATGGAGAAAATAAATTTTTAAACTGTCGAAATGCCTATTTTGATTGTTGGGTTTCGATTTTTGTCTTAAAAAAATTGAGTTTATTCCTCACAACCATGTTCCGAGGACTAAATTATTAGATTTCGTAAGTCACGAGCACGAGATTTATATTAAATCATTGAGAAAATACATTTTTAAACAGATGAAAGGCATATTCTGCATGGTGGGTTTTGATTTTTGACATGAAGAAAACTGAGTTTATTCCTCACAAGCATGTTCCGAGGACCAAATTATTAGCTTTTGTAAGTCACATTCACCAGATTCACGCTAAATCATTGAGCAAATGTTTAAACTGTAGAAAGGCCTATTTTGCATGGTGGGTTCCGGTTTTCGATGTAACACCCTAATCTAAACTGGCCTAATTAAGGTGTTAAAATAAATTTTCAACAATAAATAAAACTCAAACCATAATTTAATTATAGTTTTTTTTGTTTTTTTTATTAAATGACACTATAAGCGAAAAACATATTATTTTTCAAAATCATACTAATCCAAAATACTAGCTTTTATCATATAATTTCCACAAGATTTCTTTGAAATGAACAATTGAAAATTTCTCCAAAATTCAAAACTAGAGCAATATGATAAACACACCAATATTCTAAAATTCTAATTTACATGATAATATATGCAAAAACTGAAATGCTATGACTTGCATCATCATTCGATCATCCACATACCTCCATTTTATTGACCTGAAATGTTAATGTAGGATGAGCATATAAACATATACTCAATGTGGGCGTTATGTAAATGATTACTCAGGTTGACATAGAATGAAAGCATGCACTTTCACCAATAAACAATAATAGTGATGCAAGGATCACTTGCAACACATAATCAATGCATAACGATGATACAAGGATCACTTGTAACATCTCAATGATGTCGTATAGTGACTTCAAGGATCACTTGAAATACCTTGACCATGAGTTGTTCACAACAGTGAATATAAACGATCACTTCATACTCACTCTATGACGTGAATCATACCTTACAAACAAATCATATCAACTAGAATAATCATAAGTCAATGGCATAACGTGAATAGACTCCCACACCTAATC
>AYJT01013956.1:0-11510 GCA_001278415.1 Ocimum tenuiflorum | reverse complement strand
TGGTCGTCGATGTTGTTGGAATCAAGGTCGGAAACGAGCTGCAAGATGAGGTCATCAAAATTGTTCGGAGGCACAGGCGAGGAAGAGGCCGCAACTTTGAGAGGAGGTGGTGAGGAACTCGCCAGATGTGTCACGCTTGTAGTTGCGGAGGAAGAGAAAGATAAAGAACAAAATTGTTCAATTAAAAAATTATTATATTTTAACTAATTTTGGGGCCACAAAGACAAAATGATGGCTGCATTTAGAATTACCCTTTTAATTTAGTGTAGTAAATGAATTAATTAATATTCTCTTCTACCCATTATTAACTGTTATCCTATAGTTAAGTCGCCGGCACAATTACAATATTCAATGAAATTGCATAAATTGATTTAAGCATTGAGATTAAACATATGATATGTGCAGAGTATGATATTGTTTGTTATAATGCATGAAAAAATATTACATAGTGTATAATTGTTTTTGGAAATGGATCAAATAGAAATTCATCATTGTGTGGGGAAAATGTACATGCATAATATATTGCTTGAGAATGCCTTATACAACATGTGATCATGCATTTTAAATAATGCATTTATTTTCTTAAAATGCATTACCTCTATAATGCACAATCACATGTTGTATAAAATATTATTAGACAAAAAGCTGTGCAGATTTGTATTTACATCAATTGATTATTTATCACCCGAACCACCCCATTGTTTTTATTAAAAGATAGGACGTTAAAGAATACATAATGCATTTTTTGCATGTAATAAAATGCATGATGGTACACTATAATGTTAATTATAACGAAACAAAAGATCCTTCATTAATAATTTTCTGATGACAAATTAAACAATATAGTTCCAATCATAAAAATGTTCTTACATACTTCTTGTAAATATTAAATATACGGGAAGCACATTTTGTAGGTTAATAACATGCACGACGTTTGTAAAATATAAATCATTATATGTTTAGAAAATATAAACATAATAAAAGATACTGAAATGCAAAAATGATATCCCAACAAACTGTTTCCTTAAAGAACGCAAAGGAAACCGTTCATTGAGTTTTTTAATGGTGTAATTTACGTCCTTAATTATTTGGCACATTCAGTTCTGAGTAATTGTCGGCCGTTAGATCATCTCACGGTCAATATTGTTAACACCTAAAATTCATTTATTATTTGATCACCACTACCAGAGACAGGATAAAACATAAATCATATAATCCAAAAGAACGAGAATAATGAATTTGGGATTCTCCCATAATAGCAATCAGATCGAAATTCAATACTCCTTAAAAATGAAAGAGTCGAATATATATCTGATTCAATACATTGGCCTAATTCAGAGATGAATCAATGAGCATACAATTAGCATATAAACTTTAATAGCAATGCATTGAAGATAATACGTGCAGGCCACTAAGCAATCAAATCTCATACTCCAACTAAGAACATAAATATAGTGGGTCGACAAAATGATTTTTTTAAACAAGCAACACTATGAAATCAAATGCCTAAATAAAAGATCTTTATCAACACCAAATAGAGATATGGGATGTATACGAATTACCTGTGAATTGCCGCATCGAATATTTTATATGTTGGAGCGCAATGATGAATAACTATACTTTTTGACTCAACCCTATCTTGAGGTTAGATTTTGATCTTTTGAATGATCGGGACTCTAACCGGGAAAGTAAATCGGACACCAAGACTTCCAGAAAGGTTTATAGCTTCCCGGAATGGACTTGCTTGTATTCTATAGAGTAATTAAGTGAAAGTTACAATACTTCTCAACGTAGAGCTCGTCGGAGAAGATGATCGAAGTGATACAATAGGTATATGTGAATAGAATTGTGTGTGCATGATGTGAGAGTATTATTTATACTATTACATTGGAAGAATCTGAATGATTCCTATATATGGGGCTTATTTGCAAATACTCTAGGGGTCGATCTGCAAATACAACTGGGGAAATTAGAGTTACACGTTCTCCCCTATGCTGAGTCAGAAAAATGAATCATCCTGGATCCTTCTGGCACATTGGCTGCACGCGCCAGGAATCTCGAGCCCAGGTCCAGAGAGGCTTCGAAGCTTGTTACTTGAACTATATTCGAACCCTAAGAGGGCCTTTGAGACGAGATACTTCGAGCATGTGAGAGGCTTCGAGAATTCTGCCGACTGGCTTGAGTTCGAGGCAATATCTACAAAGCTGGTATCATAGCTTTGTTATCAATGATTGAGGTTGAACGAATATTTTGATCCTCAATACCCCAAATCTGATATCTTCTGCAAAATCAAAGAGCGCGACAAAAATAACTGTTGTTTCTGCAAATCAATTTTGCAGAGCCTAATCACCAAAAATTGTGCTATGATATGAATGCGAAATCATTTATCTGCAATTCCGTCAATTTGCACAATACACAGCAGCTTCTGAAAAATCACTCCTTCGGGTGGCACAGGAAAAAAAAAATTTATTCGAAATTCTCAGTGGGTTAGATCAAAGTGTTAATAACATGTTAAAATCCAACCCTCGTTGTCGTAGTATATTACTTCTTTAATGGATTGTTGATGCATCAAATTGTATAAAGCAGTGGCAATAACTTGCGTTAGACCGTCTAAACAATTTAGGCGGAGCTAGATAGCTCATTTCCACCAACCCAAATCCATACCCGCTTTGAATCCTAAATCCAAATCTATATTCTCCTTGGATTTTAAACTCAAACCCACCTAAACAATTTAGGTGGCCTAATCGGAGACCTCCCCTAAAGCAGTAGATTGAGAAAAGACAAAAACAAGAACGCAGGAAAAGATACCCAAAGAGAAAAGGAATCACCGTTTTTCTCATTTAATAAATGAGTAGGTTATACAACCCCTTTTATTAGAAAAAATAGAAATCTATAAATAATATCCACGTAAATAAAATAAAATATTTTATAACAATTATAACATTTATAATCAAATATTAATTGAATTTTCTGATTCAACAAGTCCAGCATCGAAAAGAGAGAAGCCACCTGACCTTCTTTCTCATGCATTAATAAAGTGATAAAAGCGCCCTTTGAAATTCAAAAGCCATTCTACACGGGGAAGATGTGTTATTCTTTCCCTAATTAATAAAGGTTTGCCATCTTGATATTATTTTACCATTTTGTAAGTGCAATGATTCTTTGACAAGTTGTTTTATGTCAATTCATTGCTTGTCTTTGATATTATGTGTTCATTATTTTTTAACTTTCTCTTGAGACAATATCTATTAAGGCATAGTTTCAAACTCGTGATTATAAGTTTTCTCTTCTTTATTTGAAACAAACAAACTTTTTAGTTTAGAGGTGTTTGATAATCACTCATTTTATATGATTATAAAGGGTGTTTCGTATCCTTTATAGGTTGGTTTTGGATGCATTGGTTTCATATTTTGTTAGTTGTACTCTCTTTTTCTCAAAACACGATTGTCACTATAAATAAATGTGTTTGGATTGTATTTTTTAATGTAAATTTGTGTTTGCAAGGTGAATGGAGTACAATGCAACGATGATAAGTTGAGAATGAACCGTAAATGTGAACTGGTCGAGCCGTATGGTCGAGAAATTGAGCAAAATTGGAGAAAATCATGAAAAGGTGCAAAAAGGAAGCCTCGGCCGTAGTCTCCACAAACCCGACAACAGAGAATGAAATACACGACTTTTAGCCGCGATGGGTGCCGTGAGTAGTGATAAACACTGATTTTCTCTCATTTTGATGCTCTTATTTTGGTTGTATTTGAGTCCTAAGTTGTGATTTTCTTGTTATCTCATGTGATTTATGTTTCATTAGACAGTTTGAGGTTTTCGTGTTAAAATGTATAAAAAGTAGATCAAATTAAGTTTAGTTGAAGATTTTGTGTCAGAGGATATGCACAGACCGTGCGCCACCTAGCCAGGCACGCACGGACCGTGCGTAAAGGTCCCAAAAGGGAAGCAACGGGTCAGAAGGTTCGTACGGACTGCATGCCATTCTTCATCTCACGTACGACCTGTGCCAAGTCTCTGGATCCTGACGAGCTAAGTAACGCACGGACCGTGAGCCATCTTCCATGTCGCGCACAGACCGTGCGTCTATCATGTCATCGCAATTTTTTGGTCGGGCCTGAGTTAATCGAGCCACAAGTATAAAAGGAGAGTCCAAGAACGTGACAAGGGTTAACACTTTCGGGATTTACACCTAGATTGAAAGAGATGGAGCAGGTGAGAGATCTTGGAGTCCAGGCGAAGTATAACAGAGTCACCTCTTGATCTTCTAGTTTATTCTTCAATCATGAACTCCATTGTTATTGTTCTAATTTTCATTTTCATGGAGTCTGGCTAAAACTCTTGTCTTCTTGGGTTAGAGAGTAGATGAATTTGAGTTATTGACATGTGATTTTGGTTTTGACAATTTAATTCAGTTTTTTTTTTCTTTATTCTCGTGTTTATTGCTTGATTGGTTGCTTGATCACCAATCTGTCATTATTTTACATAATAATTCAACATTCGAAAGACGAGCATTGTTAAGCAATTAAGAACAAGGAACACAGTAATTTGACATTCGAGAGAAAAAGAGAATTATTGTGAGAACTTGAATCCTGTGATCTTTCTGGAGTTACATGTCAGTGATATTTTTGGAATCACTATGGTATGCAATTATACCGTACACTTGCAGGATGGTTAAATATTTTAGCGGTCAAGTTTTTGGCGATGTTGTCGAGGACTGTGTTGAAATAGATTAATATCAAGAAAGGACAATAGTTTTTTATTTTGACATCTTAATTTTTTGTTCTATTTTTAATTTTTCTTTTAGACTGACGTGGCTATTGATTTTCAGGTAGTGCATGACATATGGACTAGTGGACAACCATTAACACCGTTCGACCGAGAAATCGAAGCCACTGCTAGGAAAAACCGAGCCAGCACTGCACGAGAATGTCGATGAACACAGATGGTTGAAGAAAGCATGAATGAAATGATGTTGCGTATGCAGAGGGAAATGGAAGAGCTGCAACAACAGCTCAGGCAAAGAAATATTGCTGAAGAACCACCAATTAGAGACAAATTTTAGCACGTGGCAGTCAGAAATATTGTGCCTGGACCAGTGACCCAGGCGAACAACTTCGAACTGAAGCCAACCCTTTTAGCTATTGATGGGCGAGCCAAGGAGGACCCAAATTTACATCGGGCGTGTTTCCTTTAAATCTACAATACTGTTAAGATCAACAAAGTGACCAAGGAGGCAATCAAATTCTGGTTGTTCCCATTCTCTTTGAGGGATGATGCAATAGAGTGGTACGACACTGCCATTGACAAATGAGATGTAACCTGGGTTGGAATGGCCAAAGGAGTTCTGTTGAAATACTTTTCTCTGGCACGACTCTCTGTTTGAATGTAGAGGTAACTCGGTTTCGCCAACGTGACAGCGAAGCATTGAGCAAAACTTGGACCAAATTGAAGACAATGTTGAGAAGATGCTCGAACCATGGCTTCGATAAAGAGGACCAAATCAGTATATTCTACCAAGGGTGCACAGTAGAAAATCATAAGGATCTGGAGTTGGCTAGAAATGGATCACTACTGGGGAGAGGAGAAGACTTCGCAATATGTGTGATCGAAGAGTTGTGCAAGAACATCTACCAGGCAGCCGAGAGACAGAGCATGAGGAGAGTTGCAGTTGCCACATACTTAGATCCCATTGCTTTACTTGCAGCTCAGGTAGCTGCACTGAACAACAAGTTTGATGTTGTGGTTCCACCAAGAGTAGAGCAGTATGGCGGCCCACAGAACGAGGATGTTAATTTTGTAAACAATCGTTGGTACAACAACTTCCGATAGTAGCAGGGTGGTAATCAATATTACCAATCAAACCGTCAACACCCAAACTTGTCATACGAAAATATTAACAATGCTTTGCAACGACCTCCAGATTTCAAGGTCACAAATAGAAAAATTGGGGAGCCAAAGAAACCAAGCATTGATAAGATGCTCATGGCCTTCATGGGAAAGACAAATGAAGATCTTTGAGAAGAAAATGGGGCAGATGGCTAAGATCATTGGTAGTCAACATCAGCAGGGACAGTTTTTGAGTAATACTGTGGTAAACCCAAAAGAGCAGTGCAGGGCAATTCTGCTGAGGACTGGCATGTCTTATGAGGGTCTAGCAATGCCAGCCAATGAGAATTTCAAGAAAATGAGAAGAGCAACAAGGCTAGCACATAAAAAATAAATGAACAGCTGTAGAGGAGCCACTCGGATTGTCACCTCCACAGCCCACAGTTCTTGTTCATTTCCCTCAGCGACTTTAAAAGAAGTCATTGGATGAGCAGTTCGTCAGATTTCTTGACATCTTCAAGAAAGTTAGTGTTAATATTCCCCTTATAGAATTTTGCAGCAAATGCCCAACTAAGTAAAGTTTCTCAATGATGTTATCTCCAATGAGCGAAAGACTGCTGATTTTGAGACGGTGAACTTAACTGATGAGTGCAGCGCAGTATTTCAGAAGAAGCTCCAAGCAAAACTTAAAGATCCTGGTAGTTTCACCATTACCCGCATCATCGGAAAGGAGCATAGCGGAAAAGCTCTTTATGATTTGGGTGCCAGCATAAATCTGATGCCTTTGTCAATTTTTCATAAAACTGGCTATCGGCACCATACAACCTACCACGATGGCCCTACAGATGGCAGGCCACTCAGTCACCTATCCTTGAGGAATTGTAGAAGATATTCCGGTAAAAGTAGGAAAATTCATATTCTCGATGGACTTCGTCGTACTAGATATGGAAGAAGACCGGGACATACCACTAATTTTGGAGAGGGCATTTCTAGCGACCACCGTGCACTAATAGACGTCGCCACGGAAGAGCTCACCTTGAGGGTCAACAATGAAAGCGCGACGTTCTCTATCTACCAATCCATGAGGTTTCACGATGATAACACATCGGGAGGAGTCGAACAGTGCAAGGTGTTGACTATAGTGGACAACTGCGTGGACCTGGGGGACTACTACAGTTGCAAAGACCCACTTGAGGCTTGCCTCGTAGACAGTCTATTTTTTTCCTCCTTTACTTTGTCACATTCAGATTTTGAATTGCAGAACTATGCTTTTGCTCTAGATGGTGTGTAGGAAATTACTAGGAGGAGAAACCAATTTATTCTCCTCCGGACTAAAAAGGTGTAGAAGGCAAAGATTGAGTCTATGGAAAAGAAAGAAGCACCTAAGCTGGAGTTGAAACAGTTCCCCAAGCATTTGCAGTATGCATTTCTAGGAGTAGGTAATGAATATCATGTTATTGTTTCAGCTTACCTTTCTCCCTCTAAGTTAGACAGGTTGCTACTTGTGATGAGAGAGTATAAGGAGGCCATTAGATGGACCATTGATGATTGAAGGGAATTAGCCCGTCGATTTACATGCACCGGATTTTGCTGGAGGACGACTACAAACTAAAGGTGTAGAATCAGCGATGATTGAATCCCATCATGCAAGAAGTGGTAAGAAAGGAGGTATTTATGCGATATCTAATAGTGAGTGGGTTAGCCCTACTCAAGTTGTGTATACGGGGGGAGGGGGGGTGACAGTAGTTAAAGATGATACTGATGAATTCATTGCAACTAGGCCAGTCATTGGGTGGAAAATGGTATTGACTATAGGTTATTGAATGTTGTGACTAGGAAAGATCATTTTTCCCTTCCGTTTATTGATCAGATGCTTGATAAGTTAGCAGGGTATGAGTATTACTGTTTCTTAGATGGGCATTTAGGATATAACCTGATTATGATTGCACCTGAGGATTAGGAAAAGATTGCCTTTACTTGTCCTTATGGTATCTTTGTTTTCCATATAATCCCATTTGGTCTGTGTAATGACCCTGCTACTTTTCAACGTTGCATGATGTCGATTTTTCATGGTCTGATTGAGTATGTGATGGAAGTATTCATGGATGATTTTTCTGTGTTCGGAAGTTCCTTTGACTATTGTTTGCAAAATTTGTCTTTAATCTTGAAGAGATGTGTAGGAATGAACCTCATCCTCAATTAGGAGAAGTGTTAGTTCATGGTTCGCAATGGATCGTTCTTGGGCATAAAGTGTCCTCTGCAAGATTGAAGGCGGATAGGGCGAAAATCGTGGCCATAGAAAAGCTTCCACCACCCACTAACGAGAAGTCAATGAGAAGTTTTTTGGGGTATGCAGGTTTCTAAATGAGGTTTTTTTGTGATTTTTCTGAAGTTACTGAACCTCTTTGCCAATTGTTGGAGAAAGACATTGCTTTTAATTTTAGTGCTGAGTGTTTGTAGGCTTTTGAGACATTGAAGAAAGCACTAACCACAACTCCAGTTTTGATTTCTCCTGATTGGTCGCAGTCATTTGAGTTGATGTGTGATGCCAGCGACATTGCCGTTGGAGCTATTTTGGGGCAGAAAAGAGACAAGTTTTTCAGAGTTATTTACTACGCCCGTCAGACTTTGGATATGGCGCAGGCTAATTACACCACTACTGAGAAGGAGTTGTTATCGGTCATTTATACATTCGATAAGTTCCATGCCTATCTGATAGGGACAAAAACAATAGTGTACACTGACCATGTCGCGATTTACCACATATTTGCCAAGAAGGATGCGAAGCCGAGGCTAATATGGTGGATCCTCCTTCTACAAGAATTTGATGTGGAGATTAGTGATTGCAAAGGATGCAAAAATATGATGACAGATCATTTGTCGCTGTTGGAGAAACCGGTGAAATGAGAGGAGACCAGAGTGCCGATCAAAGAGACTTTCCCCGATGAAAAAGTGTTAGGGATCTGGTCTACTACATCATGTATGCACACATTGTGAATTGTCTGGCAGCTAATATTCATCCTTCGGATCTTTCCCCTTACCAAAAGAAAAAATTCTACCATGCTGTGAAGTTCTCCATGTGGGGTGAGCCTATTCTCTACCATAGATGCGCCGATAAGGTCATCTGACGACGTGTCACCGAAGAAGAGTAGAAAGACATTATGGTGTAATGCCACTCATCACCGAGTGGGCACCACTTTGGAGCTAACAAAACGGCGATGAAAATTCTACAAAGTGGATTCTATTGGCTAACAATTTACAAGTGCTGTCAACATTTTGTGAAACTTTGTGACTGGTGTCAGCGGACTAAAGAAATTTTAAAAAGGAATGACAAACCCTTTTCTGGAACAATTAAGGTGGAGTTATTCGACTATTGGGGCATCGACTTCATGGGCCCGTTCCTGACTTCTTATGGGAACCAGTACATCTTGTTAGCTGTTGTGTCATGCCCCGGCCTGAGCCGGTCTGCCGGGACGCGATGCACTGCGGGGACAGGGAATGTGATACGACGAAATAGATTTAAGGTGCATAGTATTTTATAATTTCATCATGAAATTCAAGACAAACATTTAAATATTCAAATCCGGGTCTTACGATACAAAATAATATTAGATATTCATAATAGCAAAACAATATAGACCGGTTTTGGTTATCAGAGTTGTAAAAATAGCAGCAAAAGATAATTGCGATCAGTTGGTGCCAGTGGGCCACCGTTTGTAAAATAGTGAATTTATTTCACTTAGTTAATCTTCAAAAATTAACTCCAAAATATCGGATGTCCGTTTTCAACACTGATCGCATCGCATTAAGAGGTTTTAAATTATGAACACAACGATAAATTGGGTCCGTTAAATTGGATCCGATTGATCATTGTGGCCTCATTTGAATAGTCGGGTAATTACTATTACTTAATTTAATAAATACTAATTAAATTTCCTAATAATAATAAAAATTATTATAGGTGGAAAATAAATATTTTCCTTCTTTGGAAATTGGGGTTATTACATTAGACGTGTTTGAAATACATCCTTTGTGATTTTAGGTTACCTTTTGTCTTATTTTGATGAATTAATGAATGTCATTTCTTCTGTGATGACACTCAATTTTTTGTGAGCAATTTGTAATAATTATTGGAGGATTTTTCTGGTATTCTTCACGAAGTTTGATTGAGCATGAGAATATGTTTTCGATGGAGGGTTCCTATCTTTATTTGATTTCATAATGCATGCGTACATGGTAGGGGTAGCTCGATTGGAATTTGTGGATGATTGGGTACATATATTTTCCACTATTTATATGATTTGTGTACTTAGTTGATCACATTACTAATTGAGTTGTTTTATGACTTGTTGGGTATTATTTGAATACATACTAATCCGATGTTGGCAGGTTAATAACCAACAGGAGAAATAGATGATAGGTCCCAGAGGACCCCCAACAACCCCTATCACTTTGGGGTCGAATTGAGAACTAATGAATAAAGACAAAAATGGTTCAAGATCGTCAACCGACCCATCCGACCTTCTCAATATGCAAGCCACGTGGTATTAGCAGAACTAGGAATGGATACACTGATGACACAGATTCTCACAGCTACGAATTTGTCGCATGTGGTCATGGGGGTGTGGAAAGTTTCATGCATCTAGACATCGAATTTCTCACCACACTGAAAATTGTCAAAGATAGACACCCACCAAAATTAGTTGGCATCGAATTCTGATTGGGGAATCAAGCATACGAGCTCTCATGGTTTGAGCCATTGGCATTTTGGGCACGGATCACGCACCATACATAATCGACCTAAATTACCAGCAAAACGCTCTCTGGTTCATCATCACTCAAGGGGAAGAATGTCCGAATCCGACCTAAAGGTCAAAATCTAATCAAGGAAGGCATCACATATCAAGAAACTCATGCCTCCGTTTTCTATAGAGAGTGTTCCACAACAACATCTTTGGCCGTGAGGATGGCGGAACCATTACTACTGCTGAATTGTACATCCTCTATTGCTGCACCACAAGGTACAAACCCGAGCTGGCCCCATTCATTGCTGACCATTTGCACTGGGCAGCTCTGCAAACTGGACCCATTCTTTGCGGCGGCATCATTACCGCAATTGCTGATCATCTAACTATCAATACATCCCAGATAGAGTTCGTAGACGGAGGATTGAGTGTGTATTTCCAAAACTTTATCGACATGCATATGCTCCGTGTCACACACAGGAGTAAGTTGTTTTTCAATGTTCTGGGGATGGGTTACCTTCCCGTTCCCAATATCTAGTTGATTGACCCCCGTTCACTACAAAACCTGCAAATAAACTCCCCCACCCATTTGCAGGGAATAGAGGTCTTCGATGTTCTTGTTGGAATACGAAATTGAATTCCGATTCATTTCGCCTGGACCAGATTTTGGATACCATAACTTATCATACATCAGTTATTTTTCTCAAGCATGCATCTAAGAAATCGTAATTGCAACACACGGGAGTAGCAAAAATTGCCTGCGAATTTGGCGCAAAGATCGTCTACAGATGTAGAAGGTGACTCCAGAATTGGATTATGAGTTGTATCCATTGCTTGATTTCGCATGGTCCGGTGATGACAGATCGCAAAATCTCAAGTCCGGATTCCTAGCCTATAGGCGTCGCCCCCTTATATGTCCTCTAGGGTTACTGT
>AYJT01013953.1:0-11744 GCA_001278415.1 Ocimum tenuiflorum | reverse complement strand
CTACAAGCTGCTCCTCATCATCAGAGCGGCTGGTTGAATCCGTGTCTATGACTTCATCATCGTATGCTAGGTCTGACATGTTTGTTCTGGTCAGCATGGCTTCAGTGTAAGCCTTAGATACCCTTTTCTGGAAGCTCTTCTTCAGCTTTGCTCGTTTCTCCTCTCTGATCTGTGGACAGTCAAATTTTAAATGTTTAGGAGAGTTGCATTGAAAACAAGTCCGCTACTGTCGTCTTCTGAATTGCGACTTATTAGACATCTTATCCTCTTTAGCTTGAGCTTTCAGCTTGGCTTTCTCAAGCTTTTTAGTGAGGATTCTCAATTGTTCCTCCAACTCTTGAACGAAGCTGGCTGGGGTTTTCTCGGTTGATGAGGATGATAGCTTCTTAACCGGCATAGTTACGGGAGCTGTGAACTATAGCTTCTGCTGCTTTCTTGGAGAGAATATCTTCTTAATGAAGAGAGCATCTTCCTCCAGCTTTGACGGCTTTTGGGTAGCCTTTTTGGCCTCATGCTTGTTCATCCGAGCTATGTCAAATTCGTGTGCTTGCAGGGAGACAAACACATCCTTCGTTGGCATCTTGGACAGATCCTGTTCTTTGAGAGTTTTGACCTTCACAAACTAATCCTCTCTTAGCATACGAGCCAGGATCTTCGCGCTGAGCTCAGCTACTGGATATGTCTTCCATGAGCTAGCAGCTCACTGACTATTGAGTTGAATCGGGCTTCCATCTGCATGATAGATTCACTGGTTAGCATAGCAAATGAATCATATTTTTCCATGTAAACCTGTAGCTTGTTGCGTGTAATCTGCTCAGACTCCCCGCAAAGATCCTCAAGGAAATCCTTGGATGATTCGCATTTCTCCACCATGTTTTTCATCTGCTTCTCATCGAGCGTGGAGAAAAGAATATCCTGGGCCAAATATTCTAGTTGATGACATCTTTTATTATCTGATGTCTACTCTACATGTGGCTTTTCCACATATTTTGGCTGATCGGGAGTGGTGTGACTGGTGTTGACCTTTTGGATCTTTAATGGACCCTCATCACCACATGTCCTCATGTTGGCTTAGAAAATGAGCTTTGACTCATCTCCTCCATCTGGTATAATTATCGACAGAAAACTTAGACAGTCGAGTTGATGCCATCTTTAATTTAACAGAGTATAACTTGCTCGCAACACAACAAACACTTCGGAAAACTGGATCTGGTCCTAAGTGTTTCAAAACAGTCAGTCTTTTGGACTAACTGCTCTGATATCACTTGTTGGTCCCAAATCAGAGATAGATATAATGCAGAAGTGTCAGTGAGAAATCAGTTGTGGAAATGATGACCCAAATTTTAATCTCTACTGACATGGGGGTCAATGATATATTTGTTTAATCGAGTAGGTTTTATGAGTTATTTTTAGTTATACTCCAGCTACTTATGATGTAGCCGTGTTTCAAATACTTAAATAGAAGTTAAACAAAGTTGTAAAAAGATGGATATTATAGAGGTTCGGATTAAATCAATCCTACGTCCTCTCTTCTTTCGGATGAAGGAAATTCACTAATCTTCATTATACACGGTGTGTTAACACGGTTTACAACCACGATTCTTCTGAGACGGAGGATTTTGTCTTCCTCAATCGCAGGCACAATTGATCGTAGAAGCTTTGCCAAAATTTTCTAGGCTTCTTGATTGGCAGGGTTTGAAGCTTTGAGTTCTTTTCATGAACGTGACTTGGTTTGGATGATTGGTTCTTTGATAAAGGATTTATGAAAGAACGTCTCGGTGTCCTCAGCTGAAAGCTTTGGACCACTGGAGTGCTGTCTCAAGTTTAGAACTCGGAAGATGGCTAGAGATTGTAGAGAGAGAGAGAGAGAGAGAGCAGAAAGCTTGTTCACGAGAATGCATGTTAGTGACTCATTCTTCTTGCTTCGTCTCTTCTATTTATAGGTGAGGGATTTGAATTCTAGTTATTGTCTCACAACAAACAAATCTCTCAAAATCTGGTCTGCAAAAGGTAATCTTTGGTGTACTTGTGGTCAGCTTTGTCAGCCCTTTATCCGCTGGGTCTTCGGCTAAGGTAATAACCAGTTGAATTACTTCCTTTTTGGGGTAGGTTAGCTCTGACTACCTGTCTTATCACTTCAGATATTTCCGTTTAAGATTCAGTCGTTACAAAAGACGACTACATTTTTAAGGTTGTCTTTTATCGATATTCTCTTTGTGTTCAGCTTGAAGTGATAGTCAGCTGATCTTGTTTCAGCTTTTGGAGACTTTTATTCTCTTTGCTCACTTAGCTGACCAGTCCATAGCTGGACTGTTAGCTCAGCTGTGTTCCTCACAGCTGATCATTCTCACAGCGGGGAACTTCCCTCAGCTGTGGTTTTCTACAGCTTTCAGCTGATTGCTAACACCTGTTTTGCCTCACAGTTGTGGTCTTCACTTCTTCAAGATCTAAACTATTATAAAGATAAACCTATACAAGATTTCATTCTAAGCTTGATCCTAAACTAATGGTGTTTGTCATCATCAAAATTACATCTTATTCCTTACAAAAACACAACTATATAAAGCATTATATTCTTAAATTTCAAAATTAAAAAAAATAGTTGGTTTTTTTTTTCAAATATAAACATATGTAAGAGGAACCCAATATGTAATTTGAATAGATACAATTTTAATTTTTTTTCATCCTTAATTAAATTGATAATATTAATATATGAGATAGTTAAAATATTAGAAGAAGTTCTATAATATACACTTATGTGGCACACACAATTTTTTGGGTAACATAATTCACCGAATATTAGAATTTGACTGATTAAGCTCTAGCTTCACCTTTTTTAGTTGAGTTATTTGCCTCTCAAATTTCAACAATTCATTTATGGCCCATCTATCTTATTTTCTCCGTGTCAATTTGTCAACACACTTATATTATTCTATTTTTCATTTATAGGCTCAATTATCAGATCTCGGGTAAGTTAAGCAAGTTTCAAATCTTTTTAGCTAATTATATTTCAAGTTTGAAACCGTTCAACTCAACTTCAATTACATTTGGAGTACAATATATTGCAATCAAATGTTAAATATTCAATCAAGTTTATTGAGTTTGAAGCACTGAACTCTAGATGTCGTCTTTTATTTCATTTAAGTCCACCTTCTTCACACATTTAACAGTCTTTTTCTTCTAATTATCTCAATCTCTATATATTTGTTATTTTTCTCTTTCATACAGACAAACATTTAATATTTTCTGTCCCTCATTGATATTACCGTTTGTCCTCATTGATCTCGAGCAACAACTCACTGCTGGTGGAGAAATATCTGATGGCGTTGAAGGTAACCATACACCAAACTTAAGAAGAGATTCATGGTTGCAGTGGAGTGGCAATAGACAGTAGGAAACCTTTTAGTATGTGCACAAGCCACATCCCTATAAAAATAAAAGTTTGCAACACGAACAAAATGATATCTAAATGCTCGGAATAGAAGCTAGCATAGGTGAGCCCCTCTAGTAATATATAAGACAAAAAGTAAATATTAGAAAATAGACAGTGCGACTATCCAAAACACAAGAGCAATCACTTCTATGAAAATATTCACAATATAAAAAAATCGAAATAGCTAAACTACCTAATTTATCCTTAATGTTTCATCTAATAATAGTCTCTCACAATCTTAAAACTTGATTCAAAATTAAAAAAATCAATCAAATTGTTAATTGTTAAAATTTGATAAAATAACAAATACATTAATCAAATAATATTAAAATATAAAAAAATTCCTCAATTGTATGATTGAAATATAATATGTTTTTCCCATATTTTAAAATGTTATTAGATTTTTCATTTTTTTTTTAAAAAGTATAACTTTAAATAGATTTATATATTTAATTTTTTTTCTTTTTTTTATTTCGACAATTTTTAAGTAACCTTAATTTGTTTGGTATAAGATATCAGAAATTGGATAATGATTTATCTAATTAATTGGGTGTCACGCTCCAGTCTGTGCCGGTCCGTCGGGACGCGACGCACGCAGTGAACAGGGGTGTGATTCATAACTTCATCATAACATGCAAGACAATAGTTTGGTATTCGAATCTGGGTCTTAAGATATAGAATATTATTAGAAGTTCATATCAGCAAAATAACGTAGACCGATTTTGGTTATCAGAGTTGTAAAAATAGCAACAAAAGACAATGACTGGGTAACATATATGACGATAGAAACTCAGGGCCTTATTTAATAATAGGCTATTTCATCTCTGGTTCCCTCCACCTCCATTCACTACTCAACCTGCACATTTAGAAATACATGCAAGGGCTAAGTACATTGGTTGCACTCACTGAACAAATGCCCGAAATGATACACACATAATTTTTGAATGTCATGACGTGCATCATGGTAACACATAAGGGTTTTAGTTTAATCAGCTTTATGAGCACAAAACATTTTCAGAGAAACCTGCATGTTATTTTTCATCATCAACACCATTTATAAATACTTATGCTATCATTTGCCTGAGCCAGGAAGTAGGCTTCCTTCATTAGTCTTGAGATCTGGTATCCGTAGGATCTGGTCCTAACTGACCGACATACACGTAGTGCACTAGCCCCAACACCTCATTCGTGTTGACGCTGGATTCGTCCAATTCACTCATATCAATCATCAAATAGCATCACAAAATATTTTCAGGCCACGACACTCATTAGAAAATAAATCACACTTTCATTTCATTTATGGGAATAAAATGCAGTTTATATCATGTTTTGTTTTATAAGTAAGAAAATCCCACGTCGATTCTCATGCAAATTAGGCGTTCGGGATCTGCTGATTTTTAAGGGTCGCGTTCTGCAAATTACGAATCACTATATCAAGATTTGCTTCTTAACATATCTTAATCGCTTAATTATACTAGCTTAATGTTACTAATCGTGTATCGCGTTGATTAAGGATACTAACGGGATTCGAGTCCCTGAGGAATATTATCGAGCTTTGTTAGGGATAGTCGATCTTGAGATATGATTTGATTAAGTTATAGTGAGGTTTCATTGGATTCTTGGGTTGTGTGGTACGCTTGACATTTTCTCAATTTGCATGCCGGTCGGGTCCGAGAATTTTGGTAAATAGGTTCACTGGTAAAAGATGATTCAAAAGAATCTTTAATCTGAGAGGTTTGATTTGAAATATGTAAAAATTCACAAATTTTGGAAAATTTCAGAGTAAACCGACTGTGGGTATCGATTGAATTTGATTTGTAAGTTTAATGTTGGTGTATATAGATGTTTAGGGTTGATTCGTATAAACTTTGGCAAAGTTTTGAAGGTGAGACTCGATCGGGCATCGATCGGCCTGATCGGGTCGATCAATTATCAATCGGCTTGATCGACTCGATCGGGCATTGATCGGCCTGATCGACTTGATCAACCACTCGATAGACCTGATCGACCTTTCCTGTTTCGTCATTAATGGTGGACTGAGTTTCCTTCCGGTGAAGTATCTCCAATACAACCACTCAAAACACGATCAAAACATATATTCATGATCCTCAATCATCATAAAACATAAATATACAAGATTTAAACATTAAAACACAACAGATCATCATTGACGAACGCGAAACTACGATTTCGAAGTTGGTGAACTCACCCTAGTTTTGGGTGTTTTTTGACTATCTAAAGCTTCGATCAAGCTCCGATTTTCGACGAGTTGGTTTTGTGTGTAAATGAGAAAATGGATGATTGTGGAGAGTTTGATCGGCGACAAAGGTACATTTCCTTGATGGGTACCTATGAAAGCCGTTCCTCACCAATCAATTGAGGATAGTTAAGTCTTGTGGTGAAACAAGTAGGTGGAGTTTAGATTTTGGGTGCTGATCTTTCTTCCTTGCCAAGGTTTTGGGCGGCAGAATCATTATTTTATTTCGCTGGTGCACGGCGGCTGCGCCGTGTGCCGTTTTTTCCACTTTGTTGGTGTCGTTTCTGCCTTTGAGTGTGGTTCTACTTATTTATAGTTTCACACTTGGTTGTGGTGTGAACAGATCAACGTGCATGGCAAAACACGCAAAAATCAAAATTTGACGATCGTTTCGGCAAAAATGGATGTTCGAATGAGCTCGTTGCTCGTGGCGTGCGTATCAGACATTCATGTTAGCATCATACACACTCGTTTGTGCTAAACACACTTGTAAAAACTTGTCATGCAAAGCAACACATTTGCATGCAAAAATATTTGCAATTCTTGCGTTCAAAGCTTCGTCGACTATTCGTTTGGCGTCCGATCTTCGCCCGAAGAATTGCATAGCGTAAGGTTTTTAATTACGCTCGAACTTTTGTGATCAGTTAGTGCCAGTGGTTCACCAATTGTAAAATAGTGAATTTATTCCGTTTAATTAATCTTCAAAAATTAATTCCAGAATATCAGATTTTCAGTTTTCAAATTGATCGCACCGTATTATCAGGTTTTAAATTATGAACACAACAATATATTGAGTTCGTTAAACTGGATTCACTTGACCACCGTGGACTTAAACTGGATTCACTTGACCACCGTGGACTCATTTGAATAATCAGATAATTAATATTACATAATTTAATAATTATTTATTAAATTTACTATAAATAATAATTACTATAAATGAAATAATTTTCTTTTATAAAATTTTTGGTTATTACCTTGGTGCCACACTTTTTTCCATTTTTTTTTCCTTCTAATAAGTTTTGGATTTTTAAATATAAAACTATTTTTTAATATTTCAACTTTTAAGACAAATTTGTTACTTTTCAAATTTTAATTCTTAATTAAATTTAATTTATCCAGTCGAGATGAAAATATAGTTGAGTTCCTGAATCTTAGTATAGATTCATATTTGGATGAGGTGCTTTTCCCAATTTTTTAAAAGTTTATTATACTTCTAAAAATATTCAAATTCAATATCTTTAATTTAATTTTCTTTCACATTTATAATTTCTTACTTTTTATTTTGAAAATAACTTATTTCTAATTAAATTTAGTTTATTTGATTGGGATGTATACTTCCTATTTCGTACTTTTCAATTTTATTAAAAAAGTTTTCTATTTTATTTTTAAAAATTTTTGTACTTCTAATATATTTATTTCATACGACTGAGAATAGAAATTAACAATAACTTTTTAACTTATCTGATATTTTGTTTTTCAAAAATAATCTGATTTGGTTTTTAAATCATGCTACTCGGATCCAATACTTTATTATTTTTAAATTTTTTAATGTGTTATTTATTATTCTTAAAATTGAATTTTATTTAACTAATTTACATCAGAAATTAGCAAGTAGGACCAAGATCAACCCCATTCAGTTTGACACTTTTTCACTTTTATCAATATTATTATAATTTTTAAATTTTTTTATATAGTTCACTTTTTTATAATTTTTTTATATTATCAAGATCATTATTTATGAAATTGGGAACTTTAATCTAACAATTGAGATCTCAATTTCTTTCCAAATTTTCTATTTTATTATAATTTTTAAATTTTAGAATCTTTATTTTATTTTAAAAATTAAAACATATTTTCTAAAATTTGATATAAATATAGATATAATTTTTGGACTCAAATTCAAGCATATAATTACTTGTACCAAAAATTTCTATCTGTCACCACTTATAACCCCTCACCACCCCTTTTACCACACACTTCAAAATTTTAAATGCATATCATGCATATTAAAAATACTTTAATCATCTAATTTAATACACATGATTAAGTTGAATTAATTGTATATTTCACTGTATTATATATGTGTATATATAGTATATGTATCGCTTTATTTGATATGTTACACTTAGTGACCTTCAAAACTGGAGTTTAATATAATACAAAATATTTTAACTATAAGGAGTTAAGAGATTGGATATCATATATGCCTTAGATTTTGATCTTGACATTTAGAAGTTTAATATGAGTAGTACAATTGTTAATAAACACTTGAAAATACAATAAATGTACTTAATTTTTGATAGTTTGGTTGAATTTATGAAATAGGATTATAATATTTCTCACATTTTTTTCAAAAAAATAAAATCGGTATTCATATTCAAATGTGCATGAATTCTTAAATATTCTACATTAAATTAAATATAAATTGTACTAAAATTTAAAAATGCACTGAATATAAATAAAAATTTTGTTATACCGAGATGAATAAAAAGTATATTTACATGATAAGATATAAAATACAATTATATTACCGGATTAGAGTGAAAATAAGATACAACCACATCACACAACATAGACAATAAATAATACATAAAAATCATAAGTTTTAATTTCTTATCATATAAATATTTAGTACTTCAACACATTGAATAAGAAAAACGTCAATATGATGAACACAACAAAATCTATTGAATCCATAATAATGTAAATAGATGAAATAAGCTGAATAGACATCAATATATAAACGAAAACAAAGTATGACATTTCTCTCACATGAGAAATAAAATAAATTGAATAGTCTTCAAAATTTGTCTTCACAAACATATTTGTGAATTTTTCGAATGATAGAAAATACATTCTACAAAAATAATAAAAAGAACTAAAATTGAAATAAAAATATTATAATTAATGTGTTCCTAAATACTACTTTGAGGATATCTTGAAAATAGGAAATATATCCTACCAAAACATTACAAACACAAAACGAAATAAAAATCTTAAAATAAACTAAAATAATAAAAAGAATAATTGGATGCATATGTTCCTTCTAGTGAACAAATACCAACTTCATGGTTCTCTTATGGCTATATCTTCAATCCATTCATCTTTTATTTTCTTATAAATCTTAAAATTTTGTATCAGATGTCAACCGAAAACTATATCTTCTTGGATGGGGTTTACTTGTTTATATGTGTTGGTTACAAATCAGATATATGTGATGTGCAGAGCGTTAGTCTTAATAAAACAGTTGCGAGAATTAAGCTTGATTTTATCTCAGCTGGCTTAGGAGTAAGTCAGCTGGGTTTCTGAAAGAGGTTTGTCGTGTAGTCAATTAGGGTTTCTTACGGTTATACTCCAGCTACTGTGAGGCAGTTAGGTTTCAAATACTTGCCAGAAATGTAATAAAGCTGTAAGTAGACGCAGATGTTATAGAGGTTCGAATTCAAATAATCCTATGTCTTCTCTTCCTTCAGAAGAAGGGAATTCAATAATCCTTGTTATATACGGTGTTATGAGCACGGTTTATAACTATGATCCTTCTAAAATGGAAAGCTTTAAGGTTATTGATGGCAGGTACGGCTGATCTTGAGGCTTTACCAGAGTCCACCTCCTAGGCTTCGTAGATCAGCAGGTGAATGTTTTAATTCCCTTCAAAACGTGAATAGGGTTGATGTTATGATGTTCTCATAAAGGAATCTAAGAACGGTCTCGGAATCCTTGACTATAAAACAGCTTTCGGCAGATTTCTCTTTGACGGTAGCCGACTCAACCTAAGCTTGATTTAGCTTCATCCCGAAAAGGTTTTGATAAAATATGATTGATGTTTATAGGTGAGAGGTAATGATAAATAGGGAAATATTTAATAAATATTCATAAATATAGTTAATTCAAATTAATGTAATAATGTAATATATTAAAATATAATAATGTAATATAATAAATATTATCATAATATTAACTACTTTCCATAATAAAGTGAGTATTTATTTTTGGAAGCTTCATTTGGGTGGGAAAACGAAAGTTCCTAAGGGTATTCCCTTTATTTATATATATATATATATATATATAAAAAAAGATATATCATCAATGATAAATGGAGAGGTTAACCATATGGGGATTCATAGTTCAATCCTAGCTACTACAGAATTTTTATGTCAATTATGTGAATTTAATTTATAACGTTGTAACAACAACTCCTACGGGGGAGCTTTCGAATATATCCTACTTAAAAATATTTGTGACTGATCGTGGAATCAACTGACCTCGCAGACATACCTCATGTAGAGCGAGAATATGTAATCATTGGCGTATTATGATAAATAGATTGAAGTCGATAAATGTTAGAGCTCAAAAAATCGGTTGACATTAAGGCGAAATCACTGAAGCATCGGGCATGACTTGGTCTAAACCGAGGCCAACAGAGAGAATAAAGCTAGTCAAACAAATACTATATAATATTTGCCCCGCAAATTAACGAGGTCCCCAGAGAGAGCCTCAAGGTTCACTTCAATCTCGAAGTCGAAGACTTCAATTGTCTCTTAGGTTATTAAATAGTATTTATTTCCACGATCTCAGTCGATCATAACTATTATGTATTAGAACGGATCTTTGACATTGTACGACGAATTTCTTTTATGGTGGTATATAACTGCCCTCCAAGTCTAGGGATTACAATCCGCCTTCGACACCTCCCCACAAATTGGTAGTGTGAAAAATGATACTTTATCTCTAATACAAGCATGATAATTTATATAATAAATAATATTATATTAAAATAATTTGACTTTATTTTTAATTTTTATTGATAATCAATGCTCAATATTTATAATTAGTACATGAACTTCAAATTATTTCATACAGCCCTAAGTGCAAGGCCCAAAAGCAGACAGATATGGAAATTGTGATCACATGCATTAGAAAATCAACATACGAGGTGCAATGTGCTACTTTAGATTATACACTTAAATCAAGTGGCTCACGAGGTTATTCGAAGATCAGATTTTTTTTGTCCCTCCCATGTACTTGTCAAAAATGCTTGAAAATGGTTTCAATAACTGATTTATAATTGCTTGAAATCTTCCTATGAAGTAATGCCCAAAAACTTTAGGCAATTCAAAACTTTCAACTCCCTTGTCATGTTTTTGTGTTCTTAGTTTTCAATGGGTTCATCCAAGAGTGTGAAATATTTTTCAATTTGGATGTGAACCTCTAATAACCACCAATCAACCAAAATTATTAAACTTGTTTCCAACCATCTACAAACATCTACCAACTCAAGGCTCATTGAATCAAGAATACAACTCATACAGGCAATTATGAAAATAAGCCCCAAGACAATCATTAAAACAATATTCTCTAACTTTCATCAAAATATTTACCTTGAATATTACTAATATATATAAATTACAAGTTTGTTATAAATTGTTTTTATATAATATTATGTTCTGTCATACAAAATCAATAATAACTGATAATTTATTAATATAACGTGTGCATATTGTATGTAATATACGGGTGACAAACTAGTTTATATAAAGATGAACAAAACACGTGATAATAATAAGTAATGAGGAATGATCTTGTATCCTTTTCTAATTTTTTTTTTCTTAAAGAAGATCACTTTCTAATCTTAGGTACATGTACTATGTAATTTCAGAGATAGAGTTCAAAGCAAGTTAATATATATATATATATATGAAGTGGATCATATAAGAAAATATCCTCCCATGAGTAATAAGAACGAATCTAAGCCGTGAGATCAATAAAATATACGGTTGAGATTTTTTCTCTTTGTAGCGTGTGTGCTTGATTATCAAACACATGGTTATAACACAATCAAGCATACGTGCTGAAAAGAAAACAAATATAAACCATAGATTTTACTGATCTTATGGCTCAGATTCATTCTTATTTCTTATGTAGGGATTTTTCCTACAGGATCTGAACCTATATATACATATATATGTTTGTGTTCATACAATAAAGTTGGTTGGTGTTATAAATGATACAAGATCTTAGTCTTTCATTTTCACGATCCAGCGGCCCAGATTG
>AYJT01013941.1:0-10716 GCA_001278415.1 Ocimum tenuiflorum | reverse complement strand
CTAATACAAGTCCCGACTCACCATCGGAGGATAGAGGTGTGGGTCAGTATTGGTTCTATGGTGAAATTAATCCGATGTTAATAAATTAATTTGTGTCTATGGGCTAGACATGAAGAAATTACTTTATTGATAGGCCTGCTCCATTTTCTTGTAATTGGTCCCCTGGTTGGTCCAATGACCTTTTATCCAAGGAATCTTAGGACCAATAGGAAAAAGTCTGCTATGTCCTCTATAAATATAGGTTTGTAATAAGAATCATAACACAATTCACATGACAAAAATCACATAAATCCTAGAGGACAGTATAGGGGGCAACGACTAGGGAGGATTCCAGACTTGGAGATTTTGCGAATGGTCATCACCGGACTACGCGAGTTCAGGTAGGGGATACATCACAGAACCCAATTTTGGAGTCGAATACTACATCCGTAGACGATCTTTGCACCAAATTCGTAGGTAAGAATTCCACAACTCCTCTGTGATGAAATTACAATTTCTAGATGCATGCTAGGCGAAATTACTGATGTATGATAAGTTATGGTATCTGAAATTCAGTCCAGGTAAAATGAATCGGAATTCAGTTTTCGCATCCCTACATATAGTATACAATATCTTACAAAAATCCACATAATGCCCAAAAAGAAATCAGTATGAATGCGCATTTTATAATGTAAACCCACGGGGGATCAATATGAACCGATGTTTCTACATAACATCGTTTCAGATATATATTCTATAAAAATTCACATTTTTGTTTATTCCATTCGTTGGGAATTATTACAATTAGATTCGTAGGCGTAGACTGAAGTGGAGTCCAATAATTCACGGCATCATCCATGTCATGTCTATTAAAAGACATACATCTAAAAACCATGAAGACCAAATCGGCAATTGAAGTTCATCTTATCTGAAAATACAAAATACCGCGTTACAGCAACAAAAAAGATATTAGCAACTTGGAATACATCTTTTATGATTTCGAGGTAAAGCTTAAAATATATTTGAAACATTTTTAAAAAGCATATTTATTTGGTATTAGCACTTGTTAGCAATTAAAATGTTTTGATGATGTAAGAAACCATGTCATTAGAGTAGAACTGATCTTAGAATGTAATGATGTAGAGGATTGAATTGTAATAGCTTAGGTTTGGGGAGAGCTGAAATTGGAAGATTTCAGACTTAAGAATTTCAAAAAATCAAATTCAACTGGACAACAACCATACCGGCCTAGTTGTGAGGATTCACATATAATCTCCTCAGCTATGAAGATTAAAGACCAACTGTTTCATCAGTGGAAAGGAAAATCAGCTGCAGTTCACTCTGAAATGACAGTTGAGCAAAAAACAAGTTGACTCCTGAGCTGACTTCCGAAAAAAAGAGCTGACATCTGAGGAATCTCTCAAGAACAAGTCAGAAGATCACACCCAGTTGTCTCCCAGAAAACTGAGATAAAAGTGGAATATTCTGAACTGACTTTCAAAATGTTTCCTAAAAGGACATTCTAACAGCGGTTATTATCCAGCGGACAAAAGTCGAAAGCTAATGGACCGGTAGATAAAGAACTGAACAGGCCTGCTGGAAGTACAACAATGGCTCAAATCCCTGACAACGGATTTAACTAGTCGTACCATGCTTTTCAACGACTACTATTCAAATCCGAAGATTATAAATAGAGGAGTCAAAGGAAGAGAGAAGACTACTGAAACTACAAGTGCTCAAGCTTATACCATCTACATTTTCTCCCTTTCTAAAAGCATTCTAGCTTTCTGAGTATTCTTACTCGAAACTCACTAGAGAACCTGAAGCTGTCCTCAGCTAAGGTTTCCAAGACCCTTTCTTCAAATTTCCATCTGAGAAAGGAATCCAACCATCCAATCTCACGTTCCTGAAGAGAACAAAAAACTTCATCGCGTAGACCTAAGAAGCCTAGGAGTGGATCCAGTAAAGCTTCAAAGGACTGTAGTGCCTGCAACTGGAAGTGGTAGTAGTTTTCTGTTGGAGAAGATAGCTTGTTTGAAAACCGTGTTAACTTACCGTGTACTAACAACTATAGTGGATTCCCTTCGTGGAGAAGGAAAAGATGACGTAGGATTTTAAGATCCCAACCTCTATAATATCTTGTGTCATTTACAACTTTTTGTATTTTGTTTTCCTTAAGTGTGTGAGACCCAACTACCTTCTGTAGCTAGAGTATAACTGTTAAACAACTCTAAAACCTACTCGACAACAAATACCTTAAAAAAACTAGCTAATTTATTAGTTGAGGCACAAAAAGGGCGTACTTAATTCCGCTAGTATCTCTAACGCTTTCGTAACCTTTGTTAAACTCTGATTTGGGGATCATAAAGTGGGGTCAGAGCACTTGGTCCAAAAGACTAACTATTTTGTGTCACTAAGGACTAGATCCATTTTTCTTAAATTTTTGTTGCGAGTAGGATATATTTTGATTGTTTACAAAGATGGTTTCTAGCCGACTTTCAAAGTTCACAATTGAGATTTATTCGAGCTGGAAGAGGTGAGTGAAAGCTCATCTCCTTAGCCAGCACGAAAATATGTGGTTGGTCATTGAAGAAGGATTGATCCGGACTGAAAAAGTCAACTTTGAATATATCAAGAAGCCACATGCAGAATGAACGATAGAGGATGAACGTCATCACCGACTAGAGTATTTAGCTCAAGACATCTTATTCTCAACGTTGGATCAGGATCGAATGAAAAACATCGCACCCTGTGATTTTGCTAAAGAAATTTGGGATATCCTTGAAAAGCTAGGCAAAGAATCAGAGCAGATCACAAGGAACAAACTCATGGTTTGCGTAGAAAAATATGAATCCTTCGCTATGGTAACTGGAGAATCGATTTTGCAGATGGATGCCAGATTCAACTCCGTCGTCAGTGAGCTCTCAGCTCTGGGCAGAACCTACCCCGTAGCTGAGTTGAATGCGAAAATCTTGGCCAGAATGCCGAGAGAGGATTGGTTCGTAAAGATGATTGCTCTCAAGGAAAGACATCTGTCAAAGATGGCATCCAAGGATGTGTTTGCCTTTCTGCTTGCACATGAGTTTGATCTAGGACGGCTGAATGAGCAAGAAGCCAAGAAGAGTACCCAGCAATCGTCCAAGCTGGAGGAACTGCTGCATCGCAAAGAAGTCATTTTCACCACGCAAACCACTGCGTCAATCTTTTTCATCACCAGCCCTAGGTGACAAACCCCTCTTAGTCAGCTGAGAAGTCTCTAGCTGGCTTAGTTCAGGAGCTGGAGGAACAAATGCGGATCCTCACCAAAAAACTTGAGAAGACTAGAAGCAGATCCTAGACTGCTGCTCAAGAGGAGAAAAAAATTGAGAAGTCTCACTTCTCGAGAAGGAAACAACATACTTACTTTCAATGTAATTCTTCTAAATACTTAAAGTTTGATTGTCCGCACGTAGAAGAGGAAGAAAGAGCGAAGCTGAAGAAGAGCTTCCAGAAAAGTGTATCGAAAGCATATGCAGAAGTCATGCTCACCAGGATAGAGATGCCCGATATTCTTTACGATGATGAAGTCCTGGATTCTGAGTTAGCTGCCAGCTCAGACGATGATGAGCAGCTCCTGGCATTCATGGCAGACATAAGGAAACAAGGAGCTAAAACTGCCTTAACCTCAGCTGAGAATGAGGCAACTAAAACTTCCCTAGCTTTGCATAAGCCTATGCATGTAAACAAAGACTTAGATTCATGTTATTCTGACTCTGAGAACCTATCATTGGAATCTCTTTCAGAAGATTTTCGAATACATGTACATGCTGCATAGCAAAATCACGCATGAAAATACATCCTTGAAAGAGCAAGTTTTACAACTGACTGCTGAATTTGAAAAGCTCAATCTTCAGAAGCAATCAATGAAAAAATTAGGGAAGAAAACTCAGCTCTGAAAACTAATTTTGAAAACATTTCAGCTGAGCTGTAATCTCTAAGAACTGAAAACCTCGAGCAAAAGAAAATACTTTCATCTTTTAACAAAAGCTCGAGAGACTGATTGTATTTTAGCCTGCTGAAATACTAACTTGCCAGTCTTCCAGGTCAGCTGCCGTTTTTAAAACTGCTCAGCTGAAGATGGTATAGCTGACTGAAAAGTCAGCTACTCTTCCCAAAGCGAGACAGCTGAGGAAACCTCAGCCACCTAAAACACTAGCTCTTCATCATCCTAGTTCAGGGAAACATAACTGGAGACCTCCCAACTATGTGAAAGCTAGCTGGAGATATTCCAGTTCAGGAAGACCTGATCGGAGACGCTCTGCATGTTAGCAAGTACTCAAAAATTCTATGTCTAATTGGCAAAGTAGAAAGGCTTACTGCCCTGGACTTAGATTCAATTCAAAGAAGTCAAAGGCAGCTGCCAATATCTTTCCCGGGCCAGCTCCCCGAGGTTTTTTTCCTAAGAACTCTGTTTCAAAGCAATACTCACACACAAATGCACAATTTAACATAAAACATCATAATAGGGTGCATTTTGTAAAAAGGCAACAAAAGAAGGCGGTGAAACAAGCTGCTTAATAGGTCCAAGGTCTAAACATTAAACAAGTGCGGATTCTTCTGTGATTGCAGGTCTCAGAAGAGAGCAGCCACCGGCAGAGGTCAAGTGAAGTTTGGATTTGTACAGCAGCTGCTCAGGGCACATGACTGGAAACAAGGACCATATGGCAAATGTTATTCCAATCAGTGGGCTATTAGTAGTATTCGTGGACAACTCCATAGGAAGTACAGTTGCTTCAGGCACCATCAAAATCAATGGAGTTAGCCTTAATGGTATCTCACTAGTCACAAATCTCAAATATAACCTAGTGAGTATTAAACAACTTGGAGAAAACGGGTATAAGACGGTATTCGTGAAGAATGAATGCTACAACAAGGACAAGATCTCCAAGAAAGTAGTTCTTAGAGGAATAAGGCGAGGTGGGCTATACATTATTGATTGGAACAGTGGCAGCTCCAACTCTTGTCTCGTTTCTCAAAGTTCTACAGAGACCAGTTAGCTTTAGCATAAAAGGCTAAACCACCTAAACTTCAAGACGATCAACCATTTGGTAAAGTATACTTAGTGGAAGGATTGCCATCTGAGGTTATAAAGAAAGAAGGAGTGTGAGGGCCTGCCAGCTAGTAAAGCAGACCAAGACCTCCTTCAAAGGCAAAGCAGTTGAGCCAAGCACGTTCGGAGTTCTGAAACTTCTTTACATGGATTTTTTTGGGCCAGTTAATTCTCAATCGGTGGATGGGAAGAGCTACACCATGGTGATGATAGATGACTTCTTCTCCAGATCACTTGGATGGAGTTTCTGCGGAGCAAAGCTGAGGTGAAGATGGTGCTGCCAGAGTTGATCCTGAAGGTTCAGAATAAAAAGATCTGCAAGGTTATAAGGATTAGATCTGACAACGTGACAGAATTTTGCAATGGACGAGTTATGAACTTCTGTGTAGAACAAGGTATCAGTCACGAGCATTCAGTTTCAAGGACGTCGCAATAGAATGGACTTGTAGAAAGAAAGAATCGGACCCTGAAGTAAGCTACGAGATCGATGCTATCTAAGGTTAAGATTGGTCAAAGCTAATGGGTTGAAGCAGTCAGCACAGCTTGCTACACACAGAATCGCAGTTCCATCAACCTTTGACTGAACAAAACACCTTATGAGGAGTACAAGGGCCATAAACATTCCTTGACTTATCTTAGAGGTTCTGGTTGCCCATTATATCCATAACATTGGGAAGTCTAATTTAAATACCTTTTCACCTAAAGCTGATGAGGGGGTGTTCCTTGGATATGGATACCCCTCTCACAAGGCGTTTAGGGTATTCAATAAGACAACCATTCTTGTGGAAATAACATGTAATGTTATTTTTGATGAGTCTACTCTAGTGCGTAGGAACATTGTAGAGCTAACCTTGAGCTGTCCAGAGGCCGATGAAGCTGAAGTTCAGTTGGACAACACCCGTGGTGTGCAACAAACTGAACCAACTAGGCATACATCTATAACACCAGCTCAAGACTCAGCTTACTCAGGTGGAGTCCAAATGCTAAGAAGGTCTGTGATGTAGAAGTTCTCGCAGAGACCTTATCAGAATGCTCTATTAATGATTCAATTAAAGGTTTTGCTGAAGCAGGGAGAAACTCAATTCAAGTTGAAGGCTCAACTGAAGACAACATCGTAGCATTTCATACAGTTCCAGTCCGACCCAGCCCAACTGAAGATGTTCCTGGAACATCAGCTGAGATGGAGGAGACCACCGTAACCCTAACTCTTGATGGAAGAGCTGAGGTGGAGTTAATCACTAGAACTACAGTTCTAGGCGAGAGAACTGAGACGAAGGAAACCACTGGAACCCCAGTTCTTGAAGACGGAGGAGTTAAACTCATCTGAAAATTTGGTAGACATTCCAGTTACAGCTGATGCCTTTGTCCCAGCTGCTCAACTTCATCCTTCTGACGCCCAGCTCATTCCAATTGAAGGGATCCAACCACCTCGTTGGCTAAGAGATCACCGAGCTAAAGACATATTGGACGATGCAACTGATCCAGTCTGCAAAAAATCATGTGAAGCTTTCTTCTCTTGCTTTCTATCTCATATAGAGCCTTCCAAGTTGGAGGAAGCTCTTGCAGCCTTCGACTGAATCTCAGCCATGCAAGAGAAACTTGCATAATCCGTCCGCAACAACATTTGGTACTTGGTGGACCGTCCCAATCAACAGAAGGTCATCAATACCAAGTGGATTTTTAAGAACAAGCGTGATGAAAATGGCGTCGTTACCCCCAACAAAGCAAGACTGGTAGCCAAAGGATATGCCCACTATGAAGAAATTGATTTCGAAGAGACCTTTGCTCCAGTCGCAAGGCTTGAATCTATCAGACTCTTTCTGGCATACACAGCTCATCACGGCTTCATTGTCTATCAAATAGATGTGAAAAACACCTTTCTAAATGGCGAGCTGATCGAGGAAGTTTATGTGGAACAGTCACCAGGTTTTGAAGAAGAAAACAAGGTTTATTGATTAAACAAAGCCCTATATGGTTTGAAGCAAGCTCCCAGAGCTTGGTATGAAACCTTGTCCTAGTTTTTACTGAAGAATGGATTCTAGAAAGAAAGAATTGATCGGACTCTCTTCCGCATTAAGGATGATGGCACATGCTTCTAGTTCAAATTTACATGGACGACATCATCTTCGATTCCAGAAACCTAGTTATGTGTGAAAGGTTTTCCCTGTTGATGCAAGGCAACATTCTGATGAGCGTGATGGGTAAGATGTCCTATTTCTTGGTACTTCAAGTTAAGCGAATGCCAGAAGGAATGTTTATCAACGAATAGAAGTATACCCGAGAGCTAAAAAATATTGCCCACAGAAGATAAAATCTCTCAGGATTCCCATGAGCACAAGTGCCTAGCTGACACTTGATGAAGAAGGAGAGAAGGTCAACCCTACAATATATTGAGGAATCATTCGATATTTATTATTTCTAACTGTCAGCCGACCCTACATCAGCTACGTAGTTGGAATATGCTCAAGATTCTAGTCGAACCCAAAGAAGTGTCACATGGATGCAGCTATGAGGATTGTCAGTTATTTGAAGGGAACTGAGACCCTAGGACTTTTAGTACCCTAGAGATGACAGCCTAGATCTGAAAGGATTCTTAGATTCAGATTTTGGAGGTTGCTGGATTGATAGAAAAAGTACCGACGGAACATGTCAGTTCCTTGATAACAAGCTGATTTTGTGGTTCAGCAAAAAGCAATATTTAGTTGCCACGTGCACAGCTAAAGTGAAATATATAGTTGTATGCAGCTGTTGTGCTCAACTGATTTAGATCAAGCAACAGCTGCATGACTATAAGGTTCCAACTGAAGCTGTTCCAATATTCTGCAACAACAACAGTGTCATAGCCATTGCGCAGAATCCAGTTCACCACTCAAAGACAAAATACATCAACATCCGACATTACTTTATCTGAGATCATGTGGAGAAGAAAGATGTGTCGATTGTTTATGGGAAGACTGAGGACCAGCTTGCAGATATCTTCATAAAGCCTCTTCAAGAGTCCAGATTTAAAGATTTATGTACGCAACTTCGTCTTCTGGAACTAGACATGCTAGCTAAAGGAGAAGATTAAATAAAATTTCTAAATGAAAAGTGACTCCCAGCTCTCAGCTATATTTGAAGAAATTTGAAAGAAAATTTTAAGTATAGGACAATTGAGTCCCAACTCTCAGTTGTCAACTATCAAACCTAACTGGAGATTAACCGAGTCCAAGCTCTCATTTTCACTTATCTTTTAAGCGGTGTCAGACAGCTGAGTCCCAGCTCTCAGCTGATTTACTAAGAATTGACCTAGGATACTGTCAGCTATTGGGTTGATCACTCTGAGTAAGATATCAGATACCTGGTCAGTTGTCAGCTACTTAGTAGGGTGTTCACAGCTGAGTTCCAGGTCTCAACTGTGGGATTTGAAGAGCTCTTGTTCAACTATCATTGTTTCAGCTGACAAAGTTTGAACTGAATTCGAGCTCTCAGTTCTTAAGGGTCTCATACTTGGGGGGAAACCCGTCTTTGAAGGAAGTTATCTATCCTGCACTTATGTTATTTAATTCAAAATTTGAATGACATAAATGCACCATTAATGCAATGAGACTTACCCGCCGAGAAGGACAAATGAGGAACTGCCACATGTAAAGGCAACTGCCCACGTCCAATGTAATAGAGAACTGCCTCTGCACAGTGCAGAAGAGAGCTTATCTGGACCGACGAGTATAAACAGTCCCCTTGATCTTAGCCGTTCATCATTTACCAGAAAATATCAATATAAGGAAATCTCACCCGCTTGATCGAAATTTTTTATTCTCGTCACCTTTGCATCCTTATATCCTCCTTCAGACCTAATTACTTTAGAACCCAAACCTTTAACCAAACCTTATCAATGGCTTCCCAAACTCCCAACAAAATACCCTGCGCGATCCCCTGGTTGACTTTGTCACCAACATCAAACAGGGCACCAGAGAACTGACATACGCCGAGCGCAGACAATTACAAGTGCCGAAAAAAAAAATCCTCAATCTTCCTGTTCTGAAAAAATAATATAAAGCAGATCCAGAGGAGTATGAAAAATTTACGTCCAAGCTGGAGAAGGCCTCCACTCTGAAGTTCATCACCTCGGTCCCCAAGCGCTTTTATCCAGATCGGGTGGCCGAATTCTACAGAAGACCAAAGATCGCGGAGGATCTAGGCTCCTTCACCACCAAGGTTTATGGGGTCCAGGTTACAGTATCCTCCATCTTCCTCAGCGAACACTTCGGCCTTTTAATTTAAGGCCACAATATTGCCTCCTACCTTGAGGATGTTGATAAACCAAAAAAATGCCATTGGCAACGATGATGGGATCTGAATAAGAAGGCGGAGATGAAATTCAAGATGCAAACTCCCAAGAGCTCCCTCAGTCACTTTTGCGCCCTTGTTCTCAACGTGGTCAACGAAATGATTATGTGTGATCTTGGCACAAAGGCCAAACTGTCGGCAAAGAAATATAAGGTTATGATGGCCATCGACAACGACATCAAAGTAAACTAGCCGTATTTATATTCAATAAGATGGTGGAGAATATGGACCGGAATGCGTGTATTCCAGAAACTCACGTCTTTGTGAAAATGTGCAGTTCCGTCTCACTATCAGCTATCTACTGAAAAAGCTGATGCCAGTTGTGGGCCCAGGGAACTAGGACCCTTCGATTTCATTCCTCCATCATTCACCAAATAGCCAGCCAGGAATCCTAAGGCACCGAGTTCAGTCAAGCCAGCCAAGAAAACTGCATTAGATGAGGAATTCGGTCCTCTTCTTAGCCCAGATAGAGGACAGATCATGTTAACCAAGATTCACTCCCTTCCGATAAGCTCTCAGGTTGCTGAGGAAGCAGTAGCTGAGAAGAAGAAGGTCACTGATGCCTTGATCATTGAAATTGAGGATGTCATGCAGTCCGCTGACATAGAGTAAAGCAATAAGTGCGACACTCCAGCCAAGAAAAGGTCAATGGTGACCTTGGCTGCAAAGAAGACAACCCTGAAGAAAAGAAAAGGGAAGAAGCTAGCTCTGGAAAAGTTAGTTGAATCAAGAAAGCCTGTGAGTATTTTGATCAAGGAGCCAACTAAGAAGAAGACTCTCCCAGCCAGCAGCAATTCTGACTCCTCCATTGAGGAAATGTTCAACATGGCCCCTTCGCATGCAACAACTGGTGAATCGATCCGCCTAATAGTGGGTGAAGAATGACCAAATCATTATTGAATCTGTAGACCGTTATGAAGTTTAGCTCGTTAGACAGTAAAATGTAGAATCCACCCTACTGTTTATATAGGTTTTAGATTAGAGAAAATAACTAAACTATCTAAAAGAGATATGAAATAAAGTAAATAAAATAAATAAAATAAAATATAGATTCTAGGACAGTCGACTGCATTCATGGATTATTCTCATTCAATTGAAATCATCCACCAATTTTAATGCTCAATTATGTGAAACATCAGATAAGTTGTTCTAAGTTGTCCTGACTAATGTACAAAAAAACATGGAAGTAAGATTGCAGTTAAATCCTGACTAGGGTATCTAACCAATCCTACTCTCGATAATCTCTACGGATCTTTGCTCCTACAAAACTAACTCCTGACTAGGGTAGTTAATTATCGTATTCTTAATCCACACTTTCC
>AYJT01013908.1:0-17486 GCA_001278415.1 Ocimum tenuiflorum | reverse complement strand
ACACCCTTCTTTAGAAGTTCAAGGACTTCGAGCCTTAGACCAGAGCATTCCTTGGTCCGGTGCCTCTTCGCTTTGTGATACTCGTAGCAGGTGTTGGGGTCTTCTTTCGGCCTCTCTTGCTTCTTAGGCTTTCCCTGTCCCCTTTGAGTGGAAGAAACGATGAGTGAGGGACATTTCGTGCTCGACAATCGAGGCTATGGCCGACCTCTCTCCTCTAGCTTTCTCACTGGCCCTTCTGCTAGTGAGCACTATCTCGAGCCGGATATGGGCCTTCACCTTGCCCAACACTTTGTGCATTATTGAATAGGGGTATTTTACGAGCTCTCAAAACAGCTCGATGTCACACATGAATCCCTATCGAAAAGCAATGATGGTTGTCTCCTCGGGACAACCGAGAATCGAGATACATTCCTAGTTGAAGCAAGCCATGAAGTCTATGAAAGACTCGTGTTCCTTTAGGATCATGGAGTAGAGGTTCATCCTACCTTTTTTTCATCCTTCAGCTGCTGGAGAAATGCCAGGAAAATTGTTGGTGGAGCTGAGCAAACAAGGGGATGGACACTAGCTCAAGATGTATGTACTACTGGAGGGCAAGGCCTGCCGGTGTTGTCTCGAAGCTTAGAGTTGTCAACTGGGCCTACCTAACATGGCCCAGCTCGACTGAGGCTCGGCACAAAAACTACCCATGAAAGTGACCGGCCAAGTGGGTTGGGCTTAATAGGTTTCAATGGGCTCAAAATGGGCTTTTTTCAAGCCTAGGCCCAAACCAAGCCCAGGTCCACTAGGCTACACACCCGGGCCAGGACCGGCCCAGCCCATTTTGTTAATATATAATTCATATTTAATACTTTATAATTATTTTTATTTTTTTAAAAATAACACACATTTAAGTTAATAATTAAGAATGATCCACGAGTTGTTTTTCTTGAATAAAAAAAAAGGACTTGTCGTGTGTCCGAGGATTAGTTTTGCAACTTTACACAATGCATTTATTACTTTACTACCAACTTTGGAATTGAGAACTAGGGTTTCTTTCATTAAAGAGGATAAGAGACTACAACGGCGACCACAAATCAACTATATTCATTCATTGATCGCCATTCACCTCGTCTTTCATGCCCACAGCTCATCAATGTCAATGACTCGTTTTTCATATTCTAAGCTATATTTCTCCTCTATTTTGGATTTTGTATTTTGTATCTTTTTTTCTTTATGAATTTGAACATTGAAATTTACGCATGGGTGGAGGCAATGGTGCGCACAGCGACAAATAATATCGTGGGTTGTGGTGGAGCCGTGGAGGGTGACGAAAAAGTTGAAGTGTAAAGTGTTCCATAGTTGAATATGGATGGTGATTTTTTTTCTTGTTCTGTAATTGAATATGAATTGTGAATATAATTTTTCTGTCTTTGTTCTATCGTTAAATGGGAATACTAAATTTGTTCTTTCGTATGGTTTGTCTACTTTTTGTGTTATTTTTCCCTACTATAATTAATTAGAATTTAATTTTAGCCTGGCCTAGCCTTCAGTCCCAGATCGTCCCATCTCAGTGGTGGTCATGTGTCGTGTTGGGCATGAATTTTCGTGTGATGCCCCGGCCCAGACCGAACCATCTTGCTGGTGGTCCTGAGCTATGTTGGGACAAATGACATATGGGCCTAGTCGGGCTGGGTTAGCCCATTTGACACCTCTACTAGAGCTCCTACATATGCAAGCTTAGCAGTCGGACGTGGGAACTGCCACAGTTTGTATCCGAAGCTTGTACATGGTCATCTGGGTCGGAAGTGTCGTCGTATTGCTTCGTGTTGGGAGGCACGTAGCGAGTAGGAAGCGACACCTCGACGATGTAGTCTGTGAATGTGGAGTTAGCACAACTGTGCCAACTGAGGTCCTTTTCCGAGCCCTACATTCCTGGGACTCGGGTAAACAGATCTTCCAGATTCATGAGGCGTTTGAAGAGAGCTTATCGGTCGGGGTCCATTTGCATTGACTTACGCGACAAATTAGGAACCCAGAATGGGTCCTACTTGCCTCCTTTACTCCCCTTATCTTTCCTTTTGTCAGACAGGAGGTAGTATTGCCCTGTCCTTGGGATCTCCGAGCATGTTTGGATTTTGTCACTCGAGGTGATAGCCCTCGGAAAGGCTTTGTTCGAGGTGTCCTTGCTTTGTGAGGCTTCAAACCTCGTACCTCAGGGTTTGAGAGCTGTTCCTGAGGGTTTTGGAGTATAGGGTTGAGTCTTCGAAGGTTCCATTGGGCTTGAACGTTAGTCAAACTTAGACTGTGGTCCATTTTGAGGTCAAGGTGAAGGGCAGGATTTTGACCCTGAACACTAGGCTGCAATGTATTCGAGAAATAACTTATCTAGGCTATTTGATATGTTGATACATGTGTCGTATTAATTGGTTCATAGTGAGATGCATTATCTTGTCTGACTTGAGTAAAAAACAAGATCTCGGTGATTTAATAAACCTAGCTTAATGGAGTTTAAGTTATATATATGTCTTGTGTGTCATTTTGACTTACTATGGGTGGAGCTATATAGTAGATCAATAATATCTGTATTTTGGGTTACAACAAGTTATATATGATAAGTTGTAAACTCGTATTAAGCAACCGTAGTCGTTTCAAAATTTGACACTCGCTTGAAGTGTTCATAAGATTTATCGTACTAAACCCTACAAGTTGATGACGTTCAAGTCCGATAATAAGGATGAACTGTGTGACTCAAGGAAATTAAATAAAAGATTAATTAATTAGAGTTGTCTAAGCTTAATTAACTAATGAGCGTCAAATATCATAGAAACCAAGAAAGTTCTTAGATATATCTTATCTAAGAACAACTGCCGAACCCATTCCAAGTTCTTGAAGGGAACTGAAACCTTCACCTATCAATCAAAGATGCCTAGGAGGGGAACTCCGGTAAGGCTTCGAAAATTAGCCGTGCCTACAGCCGAAAGCATTAGACGCTCTCCGTTTCAGAAGAATCCTAAGAATTATTCAAGTTCTAATGAACTATAATATATCTATAATCAACTATAATATGTCCTCCCTCACGCTATATTCATGAAGGTGATCAAGAACTAGATAAATCTGGGACGAGCAGTCGACGAGGCTAACAAGATAAGAGCAATCACTAAGAGTAAGGTGTAGGCTTTTCAATATACAAAAACTAAAACCTACTGAATTAATGCTCTCTCAAAATATCTTGAATTGGTTTCAATCAAATCGAACTGTCACAAATAAACTGTTTTGCATTACCTATCTATCCTGTAATCATATGGCGGTTAGAGAGGTTGTAAATCTGAGCCAGCAAATGCGGTCAGAGCCCAGTATTAAATGATGTTGTGGTTTATTGAATACCGATCGAGTCTCGAAGAGAGAAAATATTGAGACTAGTGCACTGTTGGTGCCTTCTAAAATGAATGGACACCGTGACTGTGGAAGAAGGCCTACGTCCCAGTTCACACCATGATAACAGATAGTGTAGATGGACTAAACAAAACCCAAGCTTGGTATAAATGCATAAAATGAGTTTGACGGACTTAGGAGGATTTCAAATTAACCAAAACCTCTTGTGCCTATCTTTGACAGATTATGATAGTTCTCGCTTTTATTTATGTACTGTTTTCGGCAATGTGTTTACTGAGTATAAATGTACTCAGCCCTACATGTATTTTTAAACGTGCAGGTTGAGCCTGGGTGGAGTTGAAGACGTTGAGCGAGTTGGATGATTTTGTGAACTAAAGTGCCCGGGAATATGTATCTCAATATTTGTATTCCAACCATGCTATTTTTGCTATTCAAACTCCTATTTTGTGGACCTATGTATCTCTGAACCCAATGTACTGTTTGTGAGACTCTGTGAATTTCTGAGTTAATGATGAATTAATGTTTTCGTTTGCTTCATTATGAATTACTACTGCTTATCGAAGTAGTGCACCGAACCTCGAAAGGGCGGGGTGTTACAGCAATGCTGGTGGAGGATTCTCGGGTAGAGATCTTTCGTATTTTGTCATCATCGGATGCGGAGGATCAAATAGGGGATAAAACTCAGAGTTTGATTTTGGAGTCAACCATAAATGATCTTTGGGCCAAATTCGCAAGTAATATTCCACAATACCAATATGTTGTATTTACGATTTCTTGGGAGCATGTTTAGACACTAACCGATGTATGATAAGTTTTGGTAACAGAAATCTGGTTATGGGGTTCAATTTTTTATTCCTACATCTACTCCATGTTTCATCATATTTAACCATATTTTCATGCTCATAAACTCCCTGAAACATGTTTCAATCACCATCAAATAATATATCTCATGATATTCAACTAAGGTTAAGGATCAACATGCTCATATATATAAGGATAACCTTAGCATGTTTCTACTCAACATACGATCAATGAGAGGTTCTATCCTACTAAGGATTTAGCATCGTACCTTAAGGTCTTGTAGTAATGGCCAGGATTTGGCTTATTTCTTTCACTCTCTTCCTTCCTTGTCCCCTTTTCCAAGTTCCACAAGCTTTCTTCTTTCTCTAATGATCTCCTTGCTTGATTCCTCTCTATACCATTCAATATTTTTCTAAGTACTGGTTGAGAAATCAAATGGCAAGAGTTTGGCCTTACTTTTGGAGTGGTGAAAATGAGGGCTCAAAGACCTCTATTTATAGAGGTGTAGTATGTGTTTTGTGTGTGTGTGTGTAATGTATGAGTGTGTGTGTATTGTATATGTGTGGGATAGGGGGAAGGAGTTGTCCCTTTTTAGGGTAGCCATCATTGCCCTTTTTTACACAATCCCATAAATTAAGGCAATTTGGGGGTTAGGTCTCCATCACATCACTAATATATTATATCTATTAAAAATTGCTTGTTCCGAAAATTGTATCAACTGCATCTGTCACTAAAATATATTGTCCCATGCATGATTAGGAGTCCTGATATCACATGACTTCTCCCGGTATATCGAATATGCGTGTATCTCTCATCATTCCAATGAATCAAATTACAAGTATATAATTATATATACTTATAACCATGGAACCTTAATTATTCCATGTTTTGAATTGTCATATAATATAATACATTACGGGCTTTCGCCCATTGTCCAGGATTTCCCATTGTTGCCCCGTAGGAGTCCGGGACGAAGGATTAAATCATGTACCCATCAAATAAAAGATAATATTATTTCGTAATGAAAGATAAAATAGTTCAGGTAATGGAAATCTTAAAGGAAAATATTCTTAAACTGAGTTTTGAGATATTAAACAAATGTAATTAGTACATTGTGTATAAGCACGAATAAATTTTGCTTTTCGAAGGCCTCTTTGAGGTGCTTTATGTGATCTTCAACCTCCACGGTTCAACCAGTTTGATCTCAAAACATTTTATTCACAGGCCGATGATAGATGGATCTTGCATTCTTTAATTTGAATAGCATCACATTCTAACAATAAATACCCTGACTAATAATAAAAGCAAACTCTTGAGGGTCAAAATCTTAGAACCATTGAACCAGGACCACGACTGCCCACGACTTCCAAAACTGCTGGTCAAAATAAGATAAGGTTGAAAAGTCTCGAACACCAGTCATCAACCCTTGAAAGTGCTTGAGACCCGCGAGTAGGGCATGGATAAAGACCCCCGAACAGCCTAAATCTGTGAGACCCGTCGGCCCAGAATCCTTAAGCCCTCTCACAAAATCTTCACGATATCATCTGCAAGCTTGTGCACGTACGGAAGAATCTAGAATGATTCCTCTGCTGAGTCAGCATGACACCCAAATCGTGACTATAACCTTTTCTACGCGCTTTGCAAATTGCCCTCAATTATTTTTGATCTAGTCCTTAGCTTAGGAATTATTTAGATTCGTTCTGTACTTACCATATAAATAGGTGACTAGACAACAAGAATCGCACATACAACACTTTCATTTCGTACTGTAGCATATTTGCATCCTGTAGAAAAGAGCATGTATTTTGTAACTCTCCGACTCCGGTCGTTGGAATCCTTGTATTTTCACCATTCTGGGAGACTATAAACCTTTTTGGAAGTCATGGTGTCTGATTGCAATCAAGCCTAGAGCCTCAATTTGATTCTCAATAAAAAAATGAACCTCAACACAAACTTCTCTCGGTCTTTCTCATCCATCAGAATTTGATTATAATCCAAAAAACATCTATTCAACTCATCATTGCATGTCCTGCAGTAACATCAACTAGCCTATCGATGTGTGGTAGATGAGAGGCGTCCTTCAGGCACACTTTGTTGATGTTCATGTAATCCATGTAGACCTTGTTCTAGCCTTTTTTTCTTCTTCTTGACTACCACCAAGCCACTCTGGATATTTAACCTCTCACATTGAACTAGACTTGAATAACTTTTGCTCGTTTATAGCTTCAATTTAATTCGGAGCAAACTTTCGTCACTTATGTTTGGCGGGTTTGAAGTTTGGGTCAGCATTTAGCTTGAGCGTGATGATCAAGGGGACTATCCTAGTCATTCATTATTAATATGTTAATAATGTACAAGTATTAATATTTGCATTCACTAATAATTTGATATCACATAATAATTTACTTGTGTAAAATTAATAAGGTGTTCAAATTAAAAATTTGATAAATATATTGGTTGTATTTGAAAATTATATAAAATATCATGAGAAAAGGAACATCTCGGACATTCTTTTCGTAACACCCCGTCCTTTCTAGGTTCGATGTGCTACTTTAATAAGCAGTAATAATACATGATGAAATAACACAAGAATAGATTCATAAGAAAAATTAAAAATACATCAAGTCCCACAAGAGTACTTCAGTTTCAGGGTTACATCAGTTCACAAAACAAGAATTTGAACAGCAAAATAGACATAATTGGAATGCATATATGGAGATATATATTCCTGGGCACTTAAGTTCTCAAAATGTTCCAGCCTACTCAATGTCCCCGAACTTTACATTCGCTCAACCCGCACATTTAGAAACACATGCAGGGCTGAGTACATTTGCATTCAGTGAACACGATGCCGAAAACAATACATAAGTAAAAGCTGGAACTGTCAGAATTAATGAAGGTTGGGTATGGGGTTTTAGTTCATTTGAAATGCTCTCATGTCCGTCAAAATAATTTTATGCATTTCATACCAAGCTTAAGTTCTAAGATTCAGTCTATCTATACAATTTGTTGTTAGGGTGTGAACTGGAAAGTAGGTCTTCATCCACAACCACGGTGTCCATTCCATTTGGAAGGCACCAATAGTGCACTAGTTTCGCCATTACCTTTGTTCGAGACCCGGTCGATTAAATAAATACCGTAAGATCATTTGATACTAGGTTCTGATCGTATTTGACAGTTCAAATTTACAACCTCTCTAACCACCATCCAATTAGAGAGCAGAGAGGCAATGCAAAACAATTTATTCCAGACAGTTCAATTTGATATAAGCATTTCATGATTTTGATAAAGTAGTAAAGCATTTGATTTGAAGTTTAGTACATAGGAAAGCCCACCTCGATAATAGTGATATCTCTAGTCTCAATGGCCTCGCCGGTTGCTCGTCTCGGGATTATCGAGTTCTCAATCACAAGTGAGGACACTTATTGGCGTATAAATCCTTATAATATAAATGATTGAGAGTATTAGCTCGCCTAAGTAAGCTTATCTTACCTCGCCTAAGTAGGCTTATCTTACCAAGTTTATATAATTTTACAGTTTTATTTGAGGTCGGGTTAGTTCGGTTAAGGTTTGACTTGAATCGGGGTTGTTGACATTCAATCGTCTATATTTGATGTAAATAATCATGTCTCAAAGTTGGAATATGAGTTATGAAGGCTTAAGTTGGGTAATTTGAGCAAAACAGGGTCATTCGGTCGAATGGGGTGGTCTGGGTCGAATGAACACGTGTCAAAACAATATGGACCGAAGGGAGGAACCCCATTCGGTCGAAGGGGTGGCTTGAATGGTGCCTATTCGGTCGAAATATGCCACAACTTGGAGTGGAGTACAACTAGCACGTCAAGGTCGCGCGTGTGACGAACATAGAGTTTTCGTTGAATGAAGGGCCCAAATGGTAGCCATTTGATCGAACGGCTAGGCTATTCGATCGAAGGGAACCTGTCTGCCTTCGTTTGAGAATCGTGAAAACGGCAGATTTCGGTGTTTATCTCAATCCTACGACTTCTCCTAGTTCCTACAAGCAAGAATAAGGGTCCTGGGGTATCAAATGAAGTCTAGGTTCGATAATAACATGTTTTTGTCCATGGAAATCAAAGATTCAAACAAGAAACAAGGGATTCAAGTTCAAAAATATAACATGCAAAGGTGCTCATACTTTTGTAAGTTTCAAATGGAACATCAAGGCTCATGCACACAAATATCACCGAGGATGAGCATCAAAATGTCAAGAACTTCCACTTTAACAAGCTTCTCAACAAATTCTTAGGATCTAGCAAGTGTTTCACCAACATTTTTCCACGAAGATATTTAGATGCTTATATGGAGGAGTTCATAGAGGTGTTCGTAGGTGGTTAGTAGAAAAAGATGGAGAAGATGGAGGTTGATGCTTCCAAAACTCCCTGTTTCTAGAATCCTCAAAGGGGGTACGAGCTTCCAAGTGCCAAGTGAGTGAAAGAGTTTGAGTGTTCTTTAATGTAAGCCTCAACACATGAGAGTTGGAAGAAAAGGAGGGAGGCTTGAGACTCATCACTATTTATACTTGAGATGGGGGTTGGGGTTTGAGGATGCCAGGGCTTATTTCTTGTACTTTATGTAACTCGACTTATGTTATAAAGTACGTAAAACTAGTTACGTACTTTATTATTTGAGCTCGTGGCATTCGAATAATAATTCTCGATTATTACTTCCCACAATTTGGAAAAATAGTTAAATAATTTAAATAAAATAATTTTGAAAGTACAGATGTTACATTTTTGGATTTAAATTTGGTGCTTTCCATTAGAATCGAATTATTATTTGATTTGACATTTATTTATTTTGAGTTTGAGTTTAAGTTTAATCTTTCCCATTGAAGATGGTAATACCCTCTTTCTAACTGAAGGAATAATCGCCCAAAATAGTTTTTTCAATTGATTAGAACACTCTCAAATTAAAAGAGATTTCTCTAAAAGGAATCACATTTACATAAGTGAACCAAGTCATGCCACATCAACTTTAAACAAAAAGATTACTTTTCACATTGGATTTCAGTGAGCCACGTCATTTTTTCAGTAGGATTTTCTTTGAAGAAGATGAGAATAAAAGGTGACGTTTATTAATTCCGCGAGGGTTTTCTTTAATAAAAAATAACATAATTTTTATCTATTTTTTAATTTTTACTTAAACTTTCAAAACTTGCACATAACACAACATTTTACATTTTTTTTTGCACTTTTAATCTAAACTTTAAAATTGCAACATAACCTTTTATTATTTTCTTTGCAAATTCAACATAAATAATTATTTATTTTGCAATTTTTACATAAACTTTCAAATATTACAAATTTATCATAATCTTTTAAAATTTTACAAATTTAACATTAATATTTTTACGGTAAAATCATCAGACATATTTGACTTGATAACCACGCACATAGGTGAAGTGCGTTGAATTCATATTATTTCTGTTGTATCTAATGAACGTATTATCTCTCATTATCTGATGAAATTAATTAAGAATATATTTAGGTTGAATTTATCTTCGAATCTCATACCAATAAATAGTTTTAGAGACTTGTAAGTTGTACCAAAATTTAGAGTAACTAATATGTAATACTAAATATCAAAATTGATGCACAATCACTTAGAATGGTGGATTTAATATAGCAAAATCTAAAGTTTCTATGAAATTCTTTCTTGATGTTGAAATTTGAAAAATTATGCGAAATTTGCTTAAAATATTAAGAGTTTCTATTAAAATTTGTAATATTTGAAAGTTTATTTGATATCCTCAAATAAGAAATAAGTAATTGTTATATTAAATTTAAAAAAAATAAAGTCAAAAGATGGTATAGAGTGATATAAAATTATACAGGATTGCAATAGGCAACAGCGCTGCGGTCCAGGTTGAGAAAGCTGGCGTGGGCCCAGCATTATCCCCAGCCCTCTAAAACCACCACCAATACACACCCAACCACACACACATACTTCTCACCCAAAATTCCCTTGCAGAAAATATGAATTAATTTAAATCAATGAATATGATCTATTTGTCTTTCAAATTTTGATGCTCAATTTTATAATAAATGATGTTTAAAAAATAATAAATATAATTTACTAAATAAATAAGGATAAAAAAATTAAAAAGGAAAAAATTTGAAGCATCAAACTCTAAAAATGAGAAAATATCAAATCGTAAATTACATTGATTTTATATAGCTCATATTTATTCCTATTTACGATATGATAAATATGCAAATTGTATATCAAAGAATGACCAATTAAGCAGTTTTATCATGAATTATTTTCTTTATGCAAATATATTCGAAATTATATTTAATTTTGCAATTCTACCCCCAACGAATTAACGGTGTTAATTTTTTTTTTCTGACGTGGCCTTTAAATACTTCGTGCCAACCATTAAGTACTAAATATTTTTAAATAAATAATATATAGCAACTGCTGATATTTTGTATTTTCAATTTTGTGTGCCATTTATACCCGATAAATCATAAATCAAAATTAAAAATACTAACATATTTTAAATAAATAATTTATAGCAGCTACTGATAATTTGTATTTTCAATTTTGTGTGCCATTTATACTCGATAAAACATAAATTACAATTAAAATTACTAAATATTTTTTAAAAAGTAATATATAGCAGCTGAGCTGATGTGGTTGTCAAGTCACCATGATGGTTGACACGTGGCATTTAATAGCCACGTCAGTAAAAGATTAACATCGTTAACTCATTGAAATAAAATCGTCTGAACAAAATATATTTTGGGATAAATTTTTATAATAAAAATAATTCCTTATAAATTGGCTTATTTCATGGATAAATTTGCATATTTACCATTTTCTATATGCTTATACTTTTTCTCTTTCCGTGTGTATATATATTATATTTTAGAGAGAGAGAGAGAGGGTGACCCCACCCAACGCAGTGTTCCATTCCATTCCACACACGGACACACATGCACTGCTGCTTCGTCTCCGCTCCATATCCATTACTCTCCTCTTCATCGTCCATTCCCCTTCAACACATTCTCACTCCGCCAACTCTCTATTTCTGTATGTATCTCTATATATCCGCTCTTGCTCACTTCACTCTTTTCTTCTACTTCCTTTTTTACTTGATTGTGATTACTCCTGCTGCTGTTAATTGTTGAAAGCCTTTGTTTTTGTCGTTGCACGTGATGATTATTACTGTTTGTTTCCATTGCTCTCTTTGTTGAGTGTTTCAGTTTCGCATCTGATTGCTTGGGTGGGAAGCCAAAGTAGATCATGATATTCGATCGCATTTGATTCCATAAGTGTCGCGCATTGATTTGGACTGGTGGGTTTTTGTTCAATTTTGATTGCTGTTTTGCTCACTTTTTAAATTTATGCCTATTTTAAGCTCGTTTGCCGCTTCTTTTGCGTGTTCCTTGTAAACTCAGTGACTAGGATTTGTGTTGGGAGACTTTTTACTATGAAGTCAATTAATAATTGTGCTTTTCCGAATAGGAAATGACGTGAAAAAGTTGTTCTTCTCCCCCCTCCAATTTGTTTCCAGTATTATCCTGTATTTCCAGACTTGATTTTCTATTTGATATCTCGAATTGAATCCAGAAAAAAGCCGTTGAGACATTTTAATTGCAACTCCTGGTCTGAGGAGATCAGAGTTCAGTATTTTGGAAACCTAATGCACCAGCAAGAGGGAATTTGGGGATTTGGGCTAGTCTCATTTTGGTGTTCTGAGTGATGGGTTGTGTTTATTCTAAGACATGTATTGGTGAGTTGTGTGCCACTCGAGATGTTAAGCTGCAAGAAAGTGGAGGTGTAAAAACTGCTACAAGTGAGATTGATGTATTCTCGCCCGCTGATTCTGAGAGTGGAGGAGAAAAAGGAGATCAACTATATCAGTTTAGTTCGACCGCTGATCATGAAGTGGGTATAACTCGACTATCTAGGGTGTCTTCTCAGTTCTTACCTGCTGATGGCTCGAAGGTTGTGAAAGTTCCATCTGGGGGATATGAATTACGCTACTCATTTCTATCTCAGAGAGGTTATTACCCTGATGCTCTTGATAAGGCCAACCAAGACAGTTTTTGCATTCATACTCCATTTGGGACTAGTCCAGATGACCATTTTTTTGGGGTTTTTGATGGTCATGGTGAATTTGGAGCTCAGTGCTCACAGTTTGTGAAGCATAAGTTATGTGAGAATCTTCTCAGGAGTAGTCGGTTTCACGTGGATGCAGGCGAAGCCTGTCATTCTGCTTTTGTGACAACAAACTCACAATTGCATGCTGATACACTGGATGACAGCATGAGTGGAACAACTGCTGTAACAATTCTGGTTCGTGGTAGGATGCTATATGTTGCCAATGCAGGTGATTCGAGGGCTGTTATAGGTGAGAAAAGAGGGAACGAGATTGTAGCTGTCGATCTGTCCATTGATCAAACACCATTTCGGCCTGACGAACTTGAAAGGGTGAAGCTTTGTGGAGCTAGAGTTCTGACACTGGATCAGATTGAAGGACTCAAAAATCCATACGTGCAGTGTTGGGGAACTGAAGAAGCTGATGATGGTGATCCGCCTAGACTATGGGTCCAGAATGGCATGTATCCTGGTACAGCTTTCACAAGAAGCATTGGTGATTCTATTGCCGAGACCATAGGCGTTGTCGCAAACCCTGAAATTGTTGTTCTGGAGCTTACACAGAATCATCCTTTCTTTGTAATTGCAAGTGATGGTGTCTTCGAGTTTCTTTCAAGCCAAACTGTGGTGGACATGGTAATTTTTCCGGTCTTAAGGACAAAACTATAGAAATACTATGTCATACTTTATACTTGAGATCAAAGTAAACAGATGTCCTTGGGTTTTTGAAACTAACTAATTCCTGTTTTCAGATTTTGGTTATCTAACAATTGCCAGTTGCCAGTGCATTGCTCTCATTTTGAGGATGCCCTTAATGCTTGATTTATAGAGTCTTATATAAAAACATGGAAGTAAAAAATGTAGCGTGTTTATTCTTAAATCACGTTTTTCACTTCTATCAGTCTTAAGTTTAAATAATTGGTGTGTCAGAGCCAGCTCATTGAAAATGCAATTTTACACCAGTTGGGGAAATACTATACCAAAACTCTTATAATCCACAGAATCTGTTATCAAATTAGAGGGAACCAAAAAATGTATTCCAGTTCTATTTCTGCTTCCCCTTCCCCTCCCTTTGTTTTTAATGAGAATAGCAAGAGCTGCAAAATGATTAATTTCTCTTAAAGTTTGTATAGGAACTTTTCAGTGTGTAGGTTGCTCTTAGGAAACATTCAAGATTGGTCGTGTTTGGGTCAAAGGATTTGCATACATAAAGAGGTTTTGGAAAATGGGTTGATCTTAAAGGATGCATAACCGCTAAAACCACCCAAATTAGAACCAGAACCATCCATCTTATCCAGCAAGTTCAGAGGATTTCTCGACGTCTTACACTGCTTTGTCCATCCTTTTCTCCTCTCCCACTGATGCTCTGTTTCTCCCATTTATTCAGGTTGCAAAACACAAGGATCCGCGTGATGCTTGTGCTGCGATTGTTGCTGAATCATATCGCCTCTGGCTGCAGTATGAGACTCGGACAGATGACATAACAGTTCTAGTTGTGCATGTAAATGGTTTAAATGATGTAAGAAGGGACTTTAATCACTTGCGATCTTCATTGTGATCCTAATGTATGTTTTCATTTTCTCATTTATTTTTCTCAGCCTTACTGGTCACTTAATTTGTACATGTAGGTTACATCTGGTCCGTCATCAAACTTAGATCCAGTTTTAAGAACGCCTTTACCTCAAGTGGTTGAAGTATCAGGATCTGAATCTCCATCTGTTACTAACTGGAGATCCAGAAATCAGCGTGCAAGAAATGATATATCCCGTGCACGACTTCGTGCTCTTGAAAGTTCTCTCGAGAGTGGGCAAGCTTGGGTTCCTCCATCTCCGGCCCATAGAAAGACCTGGGAGGAAGAAGTAGACCCTTCTCTGCAAATTTTCCTCATATGCATATTCTGGTTGTTTATGTTTCTATTCATTATTCATTTGTCTCTCTTGATATTCAACCTTTACATGGCAGGCTCAGATTGAACAGGCCTTGCTCGACCATTTTCTCTTTAGAAAGCTTACTGATTCACAGTGTCAAGTTTTGTTGGACTGCATGCAAAGAGTTGAGGTTGGAGCAGGAGACATAGTGGTAAAAAAGGTGATTTCATTCAACTCCTAATCAATTTTTAGAGAAACATCTAAGCTTTTCTATAGCTTAATTAGTGAATTGACAGACTGTTGCATAAAAAAAGTTTTGCAATATCCCCTGCTTGGAATAAAAATTAAAAAATTGCTTCCAGACATAATCGATCAAATAAATGATGTAGAATCCACTGGGTCAGGCACCTGACTTGCACCTAGCACCATGAGTGCCTAATCTAGGAGCCCAACAATAGGTTCTTTTTGTGTCGTATTCCCCATAAATTATATTGTTCTATTTTTTGTACATGAAACCTAGTGGTCAAATATTAAATAATGCTTTTATGCAAGTGAGAAACATAGAACTTCACTCCAAAAGTACATCATACGAGGTGCGGAAGGTCAATCCAGCACCACAATTTTCCCATATAAAGACATGGATATTAAAACATAAGGCATATAAGGTAGTATACAACCACATTTTAGGTTGGACTGCTTTCAGTAACACTGCGGGTGGGGAAAATGTGGTGAAATGGCCACGGATAACCAGTCACAGAGAGAAACAGATCGAGCAAGAAAGAAAGGCTTAGTTAATTCTTAATGTTTTCAGTCAGTTTTCTCTAAAAATATTGATAAAAAACCCAAAAATTGCACTGTGCTGGAGCTTTAAACTTAAAAAATCAGAATGCCATTATTTGGTATTTATTTTCTTAAAACCAAAAGAAAAAGTTACAAATGAAAGAAAGATCTGGACGTAACCTCATCAAACGCCTTGTCTTGTCTCAGAGGAACAGTCCCTTATGAGGCACTTAGGCTGAAGGCATGGTTAACCCATTTAGCACCTCGGAAACATCTAGCCTCGTACAACTGAAAGTAAAAGGTTGAAGTGGTTGATACTTGAAAAAATGTGGTTGGATACAGCAAGATTGTGGTCTAATTTAGTTAGTAACTGAAAGGATTGTATTTCACCTGCATGAGGATTGTATCTATAGCCTACTTTATTACTCCACCAAGTATGCAACTGCAATATGTCAACGCCATATAGGTACAAATGTGCACTCACAATGCTAATAAGCAAATGTTCATTTCATACTACTATTAACTGATACCTTTGCCCTCTACAAATTATATCATATCTTCAATCTGTTTCCCTTGTTCGTATGCATATTTTGTCTGATGCTCACTAGTTTCTAGTTTGTTTTAGTGTTAGTCTGGCATATTTGAGTCTATTGCTGCCATTATAATGTATTGATGTGGATTTTTCAGGGTGGAGAAGGTGACTGTTTTTATGTTGTTGGTGAGGGGGAGTTTGAGGTCTTGGCAACTCAGGTGATTTTAAGTTTTCCTATGAGCTACTAAGAGAATCATGTTTCTTATTAGCTGAAAGACATGCTCCCCTACTGTTATCAGACTCTTAGTCTTTCATGGCAACCATGAAGTGTTGATTTTGTTCTATCTAGCTAGAATCAGTTGACAATCTCGTAGGTGTCGGCGATAGTCAAGTGGTTCAATCGGAATGAGGAAGAAGCCACGTTGGTTGACGGGGTGGATGTGCCAGTTCAGTTTCCTGATTTCAGCCTTGAGGACAAGGCTGCTTCAAAGGCAGGAGGAGTTGTTAGAAAGTAGAGTTTGATAGTGTATACTTGGAGTACTAACAAGGATTACCTGAGCACTTGGGCTGGGTTTTAATTACTTTCACTTTGTTTGATGTTTTCTTGATTCACGTGTGGATTAGTTTATATTCTGTGGGTTTTTACTTGGGTATTTATGTTTTTAGCTCAGCTATTTTGGCTTCTGGAGTAAGTTTGCTTAGGTACTTGTATTTAACTTCCAGGATAATTTAGGGTGTGCGACTTTATTTTAAGTTCTTGGAAAAGGTGCTGGGCAGGTTTCTTAACCTGATTGTTAGCGACTTCCTGTTATTGAAGTGTTTGTTTTAGTGCTATTTGTATTGTGTACTCTTATGTCACTCAGGAGTTTCTCATTCTGAGTGAGCTATATTCCAGGAAGAGAAAGATGGTGAAGTGCCCAGGGTACTGCAGCGCTACACTGCTGAAAAGTTATCATCTTTCGGGGAGCTGGCACTAATGTGAGATATTTCTTCCTGTTTCCATGCTAAAGTGAAGTTCAGCATTAGTACTCAATATAGGATTCATCCTGCAAAAGGTTTACTAAATTTTTTTGGTAGAGAATGCATAATGTACTTAATATAGGCTATTTGTTCTTACCTTGTCCCTTGTCAGTAGATAGCTCCAGTTTTAACAACATACCTTTTGTTTGGGCTAGTTGCAAATTGCTTTCCAATTTATCATGTTCCTTTTACGTATCTCTCACCACAGAATCCCATGAAATCCTTGAGTCCTTATCATTCTCCTTTTATACAAATATTTGGCAACTATATTTCAGTCAGAATCATCAGTTTCATGATTCTCGAAATCATCAAATTCTTTGTTTCTCTTCTTCCCTCTATCCACAGCATCCTCATCTTCGTCCTCAAATTTGGTGTTTCCTGCCATGAAACTCTCTCTTTGCCTTTTTTGTATAACATTCGAAAATGATAAAATATATGAATTTAACACTATTTTCTTTCTGTTTTAGCAATGTATTTGGTTCAAAAATTATAAGCCCTAGCTTTTTAAGCAATTTGGAGTTAGTTTGAGGATATTATAAATAATGGGAAAAGGGCCAATCTGAACCTTAAACTATGTGGTGGGAACCAAGTAACCTATCCAAATACTTTCAATTTAAAATCTCCAACTCATTTAACAGTCACAAACTCCAAATCCCCAAAACCCAACACTGAGAAATTTTAAAATTCACAATACCACCTTTGCTGGAGAAACTGAACTAAAGAAGAAAGAGTGGCTGCAATGGAGTGTGATGAAAGTTACAACAGAGGCCAATTTCAGTGAGGGAAAAGACACAGTTCTTAATGGAGGGCTGAGATTAAGTGTGGTGAGACCCATGAACTCGGTGTGGGGGCACGGCAGTAGGCCAGGTAGTGGAAAGATCTTCCTTGATTTTGCTTAGGGAATTGTTGAGAAGAGGAGAGTTTCTGTGAAATGGAAAAATGTGAGGGAAGATTGTGAGTATTTGTTTATGTTTAGGATATTAGCA
>AYJT01013890.1:0-18061 GCA_001278415.1 Ocimum tenuiflorum | reverse complement strand
TTACAGTGAATGGTGTGCCTAATCGGACATTCACTAGCAGCAACACTAGCAATGAAACTACTTGAGGGACTGCAACTCTCATTTTCAGGCTTTTTTTATTTTTTTTTAATAATTGGTCGAGACGTAGAAATTTGACTGTAAGGGGTGTTTGACTGGTATATATAGGTAAGCGAAATTGATGATATTTATTTAGGGTGGGTGAGCGTGGGGCAAAACAATTGAAGTAAGCTAATATTAATGGAATCACGAGTATTGAGAGGAATTGGAATAAATGTAGGGATTTCTGCATTTATGTCAATCACGCACTTCATCCTTTGAGGCCTATGTTGCTCTGCTCCTCATCATTTCGCCATCATATTATATTATTATTTATTTATTTACTTACTGTAGAAAGTGTCTAGATAATGTCAACTTCAACTTTCACACAAGCGTCCCTACATAAATTAACCTCGAAGAGGTAAATTACACTAAAACAAAGAAAAAAAAAATCCTCTGATATAAAACCAAGTTTTATCATTTAAAAATATGATTGAATGATGTGTATAAACTTAATCACTCACAAAAAAAATGAAAGATTTTAATCATTCTATTTTTCTTACAGATGATGAAAGTGAAGTTCTAAACTTGTCATTTATTTGTCACCGCACGATACTGAGTGCGTGCATATTTTGATTCAAAAACTTTCTTTGGAAATGATGGATATATATTCTGATGAACTAAAATTGAAATGATGAATTAATTTTGATTGATAATTTTATCAATTGCAATTTTATTTTTTTTATAGCTAACAAGCTAGTGTCTTAGTTGAGGGAACTTGAACATTGACGCTCTGATCTTACAAGTTTATTACCCAAAAGTTATTGATCGTACGTTAATGATGTCGTTTTAGCACGTCTTTTCAATGACTTCTACGAACATTATTTATTAATTATAGCATTGGTGGTTAAATTTTCTAAAGTTTTATTTTTAGTTAGGGGAGAGGGGCCGAGACGAACGCTACACCTCTTTCATTGGAGAGTCATTGTAATTGAGTGTCTTTTGTACTGAACTCATGCAAGGAAAATGAAAATGAAAGAAGAGATGAATATATTTGATCTCAAGAAAACTCATTATGAACATGAGCGATGAATCAACAGAATGTGGATGTATACATTCACTACTAGTATATTTTGGCCATCATCAATCAGATCACTAAAACCACAGCTGCAACGCAGAGAACCCAAATCCATAACTGCAACAACAAAAACAGCCCTTGTCAGCAATCAAGAAAGCAAGAAAAAACTCCTCAAGAAAAAGAAAATGTACCTTAATGGAGGCAAGAAAAGAGGAAGCTGAGCTAGGAACAAGCCCATTGAATCCAATATCATAAGAGATACTCCCATCAGCCTTAAACAGTCCAAAGTTCCTCTCAGAAGTTGGCCCGGGCTTCAAATTCTCATTAAACAATGCAAAAATATAAGCCTTAACCGGCCTCTTAGGCTTATAAGGCGTCCCCTTCTTCTTCAACAGCTTCTTCTTCAGATTCTTGTTGTAAGTCCTCGCATTCTTCTGCGTGGCTCCAGGCTCATTGTCGTCTCCTTTAGAAGCCCATCCAGTCTCAGAAACAATAACTTCCATCCTATGATAACCGAGTTTCTCGAGCGCAGCATAAGATGCATCAACCATTGCATCAAACATGTTGTCATAATGCAGCTTAGTTTTAGCATCATAGATGCCAGGGTTCTTCTCAAAGAGGGCATAATTTAAATCAATGTGTTGAGAGTCACTGATATAGGCCAAAAAAGGATATGCATTGATGTAAAAAGGGGTCTTGATCTTTGAGAAGAACCTCAAAAGTGGCCTCATGTAGGGTAGGACAGATTCCTTGAATGCCCCTGCTGATGGAGGGAATGTGGTGGCAAAAACGGCCTCAGAATGGGGGCTGGAGACCTCAATCTTGTCGGCTAAATGGAGCTGGGTGAGGGCATTATAGACATTTCTGACTGCAGGGACTAGTACCTCCCACAGCTCCATGTCAGTGCCTCCAAGCACCTCATTTCCAACGGCAATGCCTGTGATGGAGGTGCCTGGGAGGAAGGGCTCGACGTTGTTCTTCACCCACTCAACAGCACGGTCTTGGCTCACGCTTATGTCCCTCAAAAACTCGTTGCCTAGGCCTACGATGATCTCGATTTGGGAGCCTGTGAAGGCCTTTAAGACCTCATGATCAGCGTCGTAGATCCTGATGTTCTTGATCTTGTTGGCCTTAAGGAGCGTTACCACGCTTTCTGGTTTAGGGATGTTGTCGGAGATCCTTCCGTAGTTTACGCCGTATGTACCCGTGAAGGCCTCTGCATGGAAAAAGAAAAAGTAAAAAAAAAGTTGATGCATCTCAATTTATAAAGAAGTTAACTAAAAGGCGTCAATGCATGCAGACATATCACCATTTGAAGACGGAAAAGTTGATAGCAAAATGAACGCGAAGAAGAGGGGAAATAATCCAGTCATCTTGAAACGGGAAGTAAATAGACACGGCCATGCCATTTGTAGTAGGGACACCGTGAAATTTTTTGACTGTTTATTTTAATCAGAAGATGGATTAAATCGAAGTTAGAGAGAATTCTTTCTTCGCAGGAATGGTAATGTGGTGGTAGATGATAGACAAAAGATTCCAAACCTTAACTCGTGGGAAATATGGTTTTATGACGAAACCTTTCAACTTGGGGTGGCTTGGAATAAGATTCCAAACTTTTCATTGCCTTTTGAGATTGCTTTTCATAGTTGAATCTTGATCCACACTTTTCGACTTTCCTTTCGTCTCTCTTCGTAAGGTATCTTTTCTTAACATCATATTCATACCACTACGTAATAGCATGCATAAATGAATTCTCCCCCCTATCTGCAAACCTTGTTTGACAAGTGCATACGCCCTAGTGTCCCCATTGCACAACATTCACACGTCATAAATTTTGAATCAATTATGCTTTAACCCAAAGAATCACTATTCTGCTTTAACCCAAATGAACCAGCCACAAAATCACTCAAGAACTATATCACATGAACAGTAACAGTTGATTAACTCGGAAAAAATACTTGTGTCATAAAAATACAGAATTGGAGCAAAACAAGAAGATTCCACATGCTCACAAGTCACAACACATATTCGCGACATAATAGCCAGCCACGTCGGAGAAGACAACCGTGGCACGGCATAATATAACATTCATTATATCCACAACATGTCAAACATCATCCAGAAATACAAGCTACAAATGTCAGATGTGACAACATAGCCAACTCCCTATCTACCAACAATTCTAGCAGCCCTAATTAACAACAACATCACAGTCATCCAAGTTTTGATAATCATCAAAATCAAAAGGTCCGATGTTCCCGGTCTCCACTAAGATTAACAGCCTGCTATGCCATATACAACATTCAACAACTAATGGGAGTTGGAGAAGGATGATGTGGTGACTGGTTCACCTTCCCGTTGTCCACGGAGTCAGCCTTCAGGTTCTTTTCAGGCTCCTGCTCCTGCTCCTGCTCCTGCACCTGCAAATTGGTTTTACTGCAGTTTTCCTGGATTCCGTTTATTTCATGAGTAGCAAATGCAGGCGGCACACTGTTGGCCACCTCAGTTACAGCTCCATTAGCGGCCCCCTGTTTGTGATCATCTGGCTCAATGTGGTTGGTAGCATGTTTAGCATCCTCAGGCACTGGCTTCTCTACAGTCTCAGATATTTTCTCGTCGTTTACTCCTATATGTAAAGCGTCTTCAGTGCCATTAGCTTTTTCAGTCTTCTCATCCTTCTCATTTGTCTCTGGTTCACCATCCTTGGCATCACTTTGCAAAACAACATCAGTCGTCACACCCTCCTGCGGACCATTACCTTCAACTTTAACCTCCTGTTCACCTTCCTTAGCTGTTTCCTCCTGCAGTTTGTCTTCACTAATGACTTTTGTTTCCTTTTCTTCACCTTCCTTAGCTGTTTTCTCCTGCAGTTTGTCTCCACCGATGATTTTTGTTTCCTTTTCTTTATCAGCCTTCTCTTCTGTTCCACTTACTTGTTTTTCATCAACTTCCATTTTCTCAGGTATTTCTTTCCCTGCGTCTTTGTCTTTCTTACTTGCCGAGGATCTTTTGCGTCGTTTTGTTTGTGGCTCAAACTCCTTAGATGGAGGAGAAAACTTTGCCTTCTCGCTGATCCTAGCGGATCTTCTTGGGGTCTCACCAGTACCCCAATCAAATTCTGATAATGCTGGACTTCCCTCATGAGCTTTTAGGTACTGCTCCAATTGTTTTCGGTTGCTGATCTCTTCTCCAGTGGGTGTGATAAATATAATCTCATTTTTCCTGGGTGTACCAGCCCTTTTCGGCAAGCACTGCAAATGAATCAGTACAAGTCATAATAAACAACTTAGGGCACATAATGAATACAAATGGCACACAACTTGCCCAGGAGAGTAGATGTTAGCATGAGAATAATAGTGTTGAACAGGAAAAATATGCGTCGCAAATAGCCGTGTCCTAAATTTCTCAAGCCCTTAATCTGTTTGTGTCACTCGAAATTCACGAGATTAAAGGATATACTAAACAGGATGCGACTGATTTCATCAAGCTGCAAATAGTTAAACAGTTACATAGAGAGATAGAGGGGGAAAAAGGAAACTTGTGCGCACAGCACAAAAAAAGTTAAGAAGCTTGGTGTTGTATCAAACATAAGGGACACAGCACCGAATAATCTGCATAAACAGAATTATAGAAGGATGGCTAATGCCTCGCCTTTCCTAAGCACTTCAGCGGTATTTTCAACCATTCTAATAGTTAAACGAAAAGAAATCAGCCTAACGAGGCCACAAAATTTTATCTGGCATCTTCAGTGACAGCGCAACTCATTTTTCCAATGCAACTTATTCTTCTTCTTTTTTTTTTAGTATAAAATCTCGTTTAACATATGTTATTTTTTTTTCCGTCAAAAAATGCATAATCCATCAATCCAAGCAAAAACATTGACCGCAAATGTAGTTATCAAGAACAAAAGCTAACCAATCCAAACTCATCTACCATGTTGCAATGTAACACTTGTGCCTACAGCAGATGCAGTTAAATGGAGGAAACTGCAAACTGTCAAGAAAACACTGTGCTATAACCAACTATCAACCATGAAAATGCACGATAGATACTACAAAAAACGCCATTACTTGTGCAAAAGTTGTTTGCTTATAGGAGAAAATCACATAAACAAGGACATCATAAAACCTATTAATTTACTGCAGCAAAAAGCAAATAAAAAAAATTAAAAAATAAAAACTTCTCTACACAACCTGAAGCAAATATCGAATAATAACTGCTAAAACACAAAAATTACACGAGAAGCGATTAAAGGAGAACATAATATCACATAAACCCTCACTAGCAAAATTAGGACGGGCATCAACCAAGTTATTGCAAGAGTTAATTATCATATAAAATCACTAAAAACAAAAGCTGGAAAAAAAATTCAACCAAGGAATTCTAAAAAATTGAGCTCTCCAAGTAAGCAGGAAGAAGAAAAGCTAAAAAAGTTAGGGTAAATGAAAACAGTACCAGTTTCTTCCAGGTAGCAGGAGCGGGGAGCTCTACCGAAAAAACGTCGTCACCACGCTGAATCTCCGCCATATTGTCGTTCGACTACACAACCAAAACCAAGGAAAGTTCCATCAACTTACAACAAACAACCAAACAAAGCAGACAAAAACCGGCAGCACTAGATATTACTGCAGCTACCTCTCTCTTTCTCTCTCTCTCCGGTTCTTTTTTATCTCTGGCAAAATGCTAAAACCGCGACGCCTTATTTGGAGGATAATGCTAAAACCACCTCAAAAGGACCAAGGAGAAATTTCAAGAGTGACACGTGGCGCCAGGGAGAGTCGTGGATCTGACCGTTACTGGCAGTTTCTGATTGCCCCGTTTCGAAAGAAAGTTCTCGAGCGGGTTCCCGGAACACGTGGCATGCCATCAGGGGGACAGTGACGATCTTACGGTGATCACCGGTTCACCTTTATATTTCTCACTCTCTAACTAGATTTTATTTTTTAGAGTTGACGCACCACGCGGCAGTTGAGAGGGTGCGGCTACGGGAAATCTTGGAGCGTCCGATTCACGGAGAGTTGGATCACGCGCGTGAATCGAGAGTGGGAGACGACGGGGAGGAGTGCGGATAACGTTCCCCAAATGGTTTATTTAAGCAGAATGGAGAGTGGGGTTTGAGGTCCGGATGAGGATTGTTTGTTTGTTTTAGGTCGTGGGAATAGATGCAAGTGATAATGCCACGTGATTAGGGTGGTGGATTGATGACGTGTATAGTGTTTTTGGACTGGGCCGCAAATTGTTGGGCCTAGAAGTGTGCAGTATTGGATAGAAGGTGATCTATTTACAGCCTTATTTTGGTCACTATAACTCTCTATGTTCAATTAAAAATAAAATATAAAAATTAATTGTATGATTTTATCCCTTAGCCCCCAATTTTCCACCATTGTCTTCATACTCAAGGTCTCATCCACCCCTTCTTGATTCCTGCACCTCTCCATTCGTCGTTGATATCAGAAATAGGGATTTTTTTATAGGTTTAAGTTGAGTGAAGTTCAGGTTTGAACATTTATTGCTCAAAGGATAATAACATTAAAATTTGTGTGTGTTTTAAAACCAAAGTGCTACGTACTGATCGAGCTTGAGAGATATTGTCCTAATGCGGTTTTGTAATTGTCGAGTTTAAGGATAGTTTTCAAACGGTTGACGATCAAATATGATCGTCCGTAATGGGTATGAGCTATTGTAAATAATAGTAGCACTCCATGTTTTAGGAAAATGATCGTCCGTAATGGGTTGACGATCAAAATTCTTTTAGGAAAATATTAAACTCAAGCTAACTTCCAACATCATTCATATTTAATAAAAAAAAATATTTACTTATAAAAAAGAGTTTTCTCTGTTTTCAAAGAATTAACTCTTTAAAAGTTAATTTTATAATAATAAAGACGAACAAAAATCTTCTAGCTGAAATCATATCATATTTATACTTATTCTTGCGAGCAATTACATGGGCGGAAAACCCAAGCTTCATTGATCCAAACTGTAAAAGGATTCCACAATTTACATAAGCACTTGTTTTCAGGGAAAGCAATATATATATATATAGGGACGTGATTAGACAAATCCCCTATAATAAGTGAACTATGAATTAAATAACATCTGTTGATTTTAAAGATGAACGATAGAGATTAGAAAGATGTGATTCTTATTTTTGTGGTCATATTCGAAACAGTTTTGGACATATATGGGTATTAAAGTCATTTTGTATAATTGAGTAATGAACAATTAGAGAATTTAAGTGAACGTGACTTTTGATTCACTCATAATCTTCTAAATCAACGACAAATCGTCTATATATCTTCTTTTCCATAGTCTCTGCAGTTTTTTCACCCATTTTCATTCAATTTTTAGAGAATTTCTGCACATATTTGAGATTTTTAAAGACATTTCTACAGTTTGATTTACGGGTATTGTAGGCATATTGTAAAGTTTGATGCACATATTTAGGTTGTTATTGGACAAATCCACATTGCTTGATGTTTTATTAATTTTGAAATTATGTTCTGTGTTAACTTTTATTTGCTATGATGGACATATTTTTCATTCTCGTGAGCATAGTGGTGTTGTTGTTGAACATTTTAACGTTACCAAATGTCATAAAATAAATCAAAATAAAAAAATATCTTTCAATTTGTAATTATGCCTATCGTGAAGGTAAAATGCCCAAACACCTCATCAACTCATTTATCAAAGAATATCAAATCAAAACGTAAAAATATAATCTTGTTAATAAATAATTTGATCTTCGATCCGATGACATGAAAAATTCATTGAAATGTAATATGTTTCTGCAAATGATATGTTTTTTTATTTTATGGAGGATGTTTACGTTAATCATAGGTGATAACCACCCACACTTCTCTGTTCAAATTACTTTCATACCCTTCACAAATTTAAAATCAACAATTCTTTTCTTTTTAAGCAAAAAAAGTGGGTCTTAGATGGAGTTATTTGGACGGTTGAGATTTAGTTCATAGTTCACTCAGCAAGATGAGTTCGTATTTGAACACAAACCTATATATATATATTATTATTATTATTATTTTTCTTTCAAAACTTAGTTTGTAAATTATCAAAATGACATGAGAGCGGAAAATTCTTAGATATGCTCCAGTGAGAATCATGTGAGCACACAAGAGATCCACCTATATATTTGCAATATAAATAGGAATTCCCATCTGATAACAATTAACCTCAGAATGAATCAACATGATCATCCAAAACCAAATCATGAGCCATTTAGGCGACTTCAAGATCAAATTTTAAAAACCCCACTAGTTGTAAGAGTCTCTACATGAATCCATTATTTAACCCATTAATTACTGTTTATTTCTTTTAACTTTAAAAAGCAACACAGTTTAAGTAGTAAGAATTGGAGGCAGGTAGTCCGACTTAGCACCAAGCAATGGAGCCTTGGTATCGGGAAAACACTCGGTGTTTGGTAGCTCCGTGACCATTCCTTCACTGCTAATCGCGATGGGGTAGCGGAGCAAGTGACCTGGAAGGTCCCTTAGGAGCTCTTCACTAGAATAAAGATCCCAATATTTGTCTGCTAGATCATTCACCTTTCTCACACAATCCTCATTCTGAGGGTTGAGGAAGGTATCGTCGAGCATTCCGAGATGCTCGTACCATAATGACATCCGAAAGCCATGGACCTGGCCCCGAGCAGGCTTCTTCAATGTCAAATGGTGTGGTTGATAGGCTCCAATCGCTATCTCTGAGTCCCTCGTTCCATCCATTGATCGTTGGTTGATGTTGGCCGATCCAACGATAATGTACTCATCATCAACTACAACATGTCAAACCACATATTTCATCATCGTTGTTATCGTGATTGTGTTAATGAAAATAAAGAAATAAACAAACGCACCGATCATCATCTTTGAGTGCACATATATCATAAACCTACGAGCCTGTTGAGCTCGAAGGTAATCTGAGTCAGGCTCAGGCTGCTCAGCAGGTTCATACTCGCCACTCTTCTTCATCTCCCGATTCCCTAGGCAGAAGAATGTCAAGTAGTTCCTAGGATCATCATCCATGCCTTTGTCTCTAAGGGCCTTAATAATGTCCTTATACATCATCTCCATTGTTCGTTTTTGCCAATCTAAAATGGCTTGTACTGATCCGCTCTCGGGGATCCCCTCAGGCCACATTGGTACGACAACGTAGATTTTGAACTTCTCCCCCGCCTCAATCTTGCTCACAACCTTCAAGGATAGCTCTTTAGGGATGAGATGCAGAGCTCCTATCTCTGCAATATTAATGTCGTTGCTTTCCCATGCGAAGCTTGATCCGAGAAAATATTGATTCTCAATATAGATGAAGTTTTTTGCACGTCGTATGGCATGAATATACGCATCTTGAATGCTTCTATCCACAATGTTTTCCTTACCACTAACAAGGCCAGCATTAGCAGCCTCTTCATGGCTTTCAGGAAATCCGAAAGCAGCACCACCATCGATTGACCTGAAAAGTTGAACGTTCCACGACTCCTGATCATCAGGGAACGTGACAGGAGATGGTGGAATGATCACATTTTCGAACTCTTCTCTTAGTTTCAATAGCACATCTTTCCCGCCTTGCTTCTTCCATCTCTGCTCGAAGTTGAACAAAACATCCCATGCTATCGGCCCTTCTAGGCGTGAATGGATGTCGTGCCATGGCTCTCTGGGGCCGCCTTTCGTGATATCGGCCCCAGGGTAATTCGGTTGGTGGAAATCATTGTGGTGGGCAGAATCCAATGTTCTAAACAATGAATGAAAGGGGGTGTCATATCGCCCATCACAGAGATCAATGCCTCCCACAAAACTCAATATCCTCCTCTGGTCCGAACCTCCACCAGGCATGTCACTATCCACCACAATTATCTTTTGGTGATGAGTGAACATCGTTGAAACTTGCAAGTTCGACACAATACTGCCTCCATCATCAGGATTTCTAGGGCACAACACGCAATGGACATTGGTACCTGCAGTTGGAATTATTGAAAATCTGTAGTTATAGTTCTGTTGCTTTCCGAAACGAACAATGAATAGTAGTCGGAGTGTAGAACATACCTTCATAGAATTGCATTGTCTCCTCATCATGAGTCGCCATTAGGCCATCTTTCTTCAACACACCAACAGACGTTCTGTCGTCCCAAACCAACATCAGAACTCTAACCCCCTCATCGGCTTTCTTCTTCAGCAACTCCCCAAGAGTCGTATCGCCGCCCGGCTTCTCCCTCCTCGAGTCCCTTATCAATGTGATCTCTGTGTACACGGACCATCCAGTTATGTAAATCAAGTGCTTTGCATTAGTTATAGCGTCGAACACATCTTCCCAACATCGGTGTGGCTCATAGGTTTTCCCTCCGGACAAGGCAATTTTTGGGATGAATTTTTCTGGGACATGAGCATCTTGGTATAGAGAAACACGACAACCAGTTCTCTGTCCGAAGAATGTGTAGGGAACACCCGGGTACTTGACACTTTTGATTCCACGTCCCCAGTTTCGATCTCGAGTTATATCAAAATACTGCAGCTTTACATGGATCTTAGACCCTGCAGATATTGGATTCCGATCTTCATCCATGATTTCCACCCAACGATCCACTTCATCGCCTTCTAGTAACTCATTAACAGACACATAAGCTCGACCAATTAAGGTTGCCCCAATGGGGTTGGCATTTTTTACGGTGAAGATGACGTTTGAGGCCATGTGGGCGCAGTAAATGTGGAATGATTCAAACCATTTAGGATTGTTTGGTTCATTCTCAATCAATCTTGTTCTTCCCACTCTCGCTTTCTCTAGATCCACAGTTGCATATATCTTGGGAGTTCCTTTGCCTAAACCAACAGACTCTCCAATGTTCTCCACCAACTACCAAAGATGATTATTAACCCACAAGGATCATGACCAATTGTTGTAAAATAATCAAGATATAAAAACAATTATAATACAAATTTGACAGGACTGAATTTCACATACCTTGCCAAAGAAACCCCCACCACCACCGTCACCAGTCTCCAACCTATCAACTTCAAAAATTGTCGCATGTAAAGTCCCATGAAGCAGTGTGTGTGACATTTTGTTTCACCTGTAAAATGTGATGACAGAAAAAACATCAAATGATTTTGATCAGAATACTAACTCAATCATTATCGTCAAAACAATAATAAAATAGCAATGCCAAAAGACCAAAAGCATAATTTTAAGTTGTACCACAGTGAAAATATTAAACGAAGAGAGCTTCCATGTCAATTTTTTTAAAGCTAGTTTAGGAAAAAAATAATGGACTGAGATCCGATTTTGATGTGTGCAAGAATAAACGGACACTGATCCTAAAAAATAGTTTTTTTCGCAAGGAGCGGTTGATTTTTAGTATACTCTGTTGTAAAGTGCAAATGGTAAATTTACACATATATGTGATGTTGTATAATATATAAGATATTAAAATAATACTCCTTTATAGTTTGGTGCTTTTGGATTATGAGAGAAAAAAAACGATATAAAGTAATTATGCATAATTATTTCCAGTAAATTAAATAGATATATATTGTGCATTCCGTCATTAAAAAGGAATTCGACGGTGGTTGCATGCAGTAAACATAAAATGGCTATAGCTTATAAACGAGGAAAATTGACCTTAAATCTCATCTTAATTTTTAGGCCGGATTCATGGCACGTGAGCTTTTTAGTATTGTTGGTTTCTCTAGTGTATTTTCATATTATTATGATTTTTTTTGAGGTAAAAAGTGAAATGCGGAAAATTCGATGACCAAGTTACAAGTTTATCACAATTTGCTTCAAATCGAGCTAAAGCATGAGCTACCCCATTAACATTTCTATACATATGACGAAAACCAATAATATAGCTATCTTTCAAACTTCGAATTAATTGCGCCGATTCTTCTAGGAAAAACTTGGATTTTCCATATGCTTTATCCATCTCACAAAGCGCATTATAAGAGTCTAAGTAAAACCAACATGGGCCGAGATCCTCTTGAAAGCAAAGGTGGACTCCATACGTAGCAACAATACCACACGCTAGAATTTGATTAGCCAGAATCACTCTTAATCTTCCTTTGGAATCAAGATATTTGCGAGATATCAATTCAATTCAAAAACAACAGATTGTCATTATTCATTTATTCTAAATAGCTCGAGAGAAAAGAGGATTAAAATTGTAATATTTCGATTCAAATTACTCCATAAAGAATACTTCATCATCTCAAGAAAAAGTTGAAATCAAATAGATGAACCCTGATTAACATTCCCATTAGTATAACTCAATATAAAAAAGAAGTTCCTATAAAGTATTGACAAATTTGCTATACAGATCCTATTAAGGTTTATAAGCATTTATCAATCTACAATTTAGATTTATTAATCACAATTAAAGTTTATTAGATAATAATTAGGATTTATGGGTCATTGAATTTTGATTGGAAGGTTTAAGAAACCTAGTTAGTAACTATTTACAATCACAGTAAAAGACTAATTATTGAGTGTTAAAATTCTAACGCATTTGAAGACGAATTTAAATAAGAAAGAGACAGAAAAAATTTGAATTAACGCGATTTATTGAGCCTCGCTTAAAACCTCGAAATTCCTAGGGTTTATCTCTCAATCTTCAGCGTTCTCACTCTTTCTCAAATCTCGCGCAGTTTAGTCCGCGTCGAGGTATGCATAAAATCCTAAACCTTAAATTCATCTCTTAATTTTCCTTCGTTTTCGGTTGGAAGCGGGGATTTGATTCGTGAATTTCAATTGAGATTTGGAGGTGTGCGTTTGTGTTTCACAGGGGAGAATGGGTGAAGTAAAAGACAACGAAGTATACGAGGAGGAGCTTCTCGACTACGAGGAAGAAGACGAGAAAGCCCCGGACTCCGTCAACGGCAAGCCAGCCGGAGAATCCGTCAAAAAGTAAATCTATCTTGTGCTAATCTGAAGTTTTATTTGTAACCCTGTTCGGTTTAGTATGAGCAATTTGTCACGAATAATGGTTGTTGGCTCACCTGTAAACGCACACTTTCTCGACACTTTATCCGATTGTGTGAGGCGGAGCGCGTCTAATTGCTCTTTAAATTGAGTCTAGTGAGATCTGGGAATTTTGAATATTGATACGAGAATCCCTTAGATGCGTGCCCACAAGATGTTAATTATGATGCCCACTAGATGTCAATTATGATGAATTAGGCGATAGCTCGTCAGCTGAGAATGCTTTCGTAGAAAATTGAGTTTAGGAAAAAATTGGCTTGGTAAAGTTTGTAGCTGTGTTAGCAATTTGATTTCTTTGAATGTTCAATAGCTCCTTTTGTCAAAGAAATTAAGAACGACACTTGTACCTAGTTCGTGCTAATATTTTCAAGATTTAGCTGTTGGTTGGGAGATATTGAGGATTATTTTGTTTTATCCATGTTTGGCTGTTTGCACCAAAATACACTGGAAAATTATGTCCCTATCATTATTACTACTGAATTGAGCAGCTTCTTGCTACTGGCTTCATTTTTTATTTATTTTTGAGGCTGTTTTTTGGTCGATGCAGGGGTTATGTTGGGATTCATAGTTCAGGTTTCAGAGACTTTTTGTTGAAACCAGAGCTTCTTCGAGCAATTGTGGATTCCGGGTTTGAACATCCTTCGGAAGGTAGAACACATTTGTCGTTATCTAAATTTTGTAGAAACGTTTCAAATTAAAATGAATTAGAATGCGGCTTTGATAGGTTTGGGTGCACTTCTGTAGTTTAGTTTATATTGTTCACCAAAATATTTAGATATCTTTATCTGGTGGTTTGACTGAAAATTCATATTTCTGAAGATATGGAATAATACAACATGAGGATTTTTACCATGTGAATAAGATAATTTTTTGATGAGGGTTGGTTTCGCTTCCGTTATAAGTTGTTCACTGTATCAGTTTGAGGCTTTTCTTTTCTATGTTCCATTAGCATATTGGAGAATTATTTACATAGTTGCGCACCTTATATATATATGTTGTATATTTGCAAGCTTGTTTTTGCACGAGCATTTGATTAAATGACTGTATATTTGCTTTATTTTTCAGGTAATTTATCTGACCCATGATTTCCATCCAAAAACTTCCATCCAAAAACTTGTCTAGTAAACCTTTCAATAAAAGTCTCTTGAAGAACATTTTACTTAATTGAGGATTCCTTCATTTGGATTTTCCTTCCCCTCCTCGTCAGTGCAACACGAATGTATACCTCAAGCTATCCTAGGAATGGATGTTATTTGCCAAGCCAAGTCTGGAATGGGAAAAACTGCTGTCTTTGTTCTGTCTACTCTGCAACAAATCGAACCTGTTTCTGGCCAAGTGGCTGCCCTTGTGCTCTGCCATACACGAGAACTGGCATATCAGGTAACCTACATCAGACATGCATGGTGTTGATAATTTTTTCTTGGTATTATGAGTTGTTCTATGTATCGAGTTTGGTGGATTATACCAGTGACACAATGTAAAGCCCTTTTCTTAAAACCTAACCAATCATTTTAATCTTCTTTTTTTTGGCAGATTTGCAATGAGTTTGAGCGATTCAGTACCTATCTGCCTGAAGTAAAAGTTGCTGTGTTCTATGGTGGTGTCAACATTAAAACTCACAAGGATTTACTGAAAAATGAATGCCCTCATATCGTTGTAGGAACACCGGGAAGAATATTGTCTCTGGCTAGAGATAAAGATCTTGGCTTAAAAAATGTGAGGCACTTCATTCTTGATGAGTGCGATAAGATGCTTGAATCACTTGGTATGTTCTATTCTATTCACTGCTTGTGTAGAGTTAAAGAATTTGGCCCAATTTCATACTCAAGCAGTGACTTTTTTTCCCAGACATGAGAAGAGATGTTCAAGAAATTTTCAAGATGACCCCTCACGATAAGCAAGTGATGATGTTCTCAGCTACTCTTAGCAAGGAAATTCGTCCTGTTTGCAAGAAGTTCATGCAAGATGTAATTTCTTCAACCTTATTCTTAATTGATAATTATCTTATTTCTGTTGATGTAGGGCACTAGCACTTGCTAGTGTTTATGATTATAGTATTCTTTGAGGTTCGTTAGTGGTTGAAGGTGTTGAGGAATTCGGGTTCTTTTGAGTGAATGCACTTGGACATCCTATCCTTCAACCCTTTTAAGTTTTAACCAATTGATGATAAGTATTTTCAGTTGCGGTTTTGCTTATTTACATTATTTGCGGACATCATTCAATCATAAAAATCAAATAAGGAAATGAGGCTACCTTTAGTTGATTTTGGATACTCAAATACGATAAATGTTTGATTTGCAAAGTTACAACCTCTGTGAGTAGTGGCAAATGTATTCTATGGGAGTTTTGGTTTGGCAAGTGCTTGTCCTTTGCATTTTTTGAAACTTTTGATTCTATTTTGGTCATGTTTGGTTTGAATGGTTGGGGGCAATAATAAAACAATCAGCCGTAGTCTAGTATTTGGATCGAAGGATGGAGCTCGAGATTTGTAATTGGTCCAGGCTCCAACCACTCACTTAAGTGATAATTAATCCTCGCAAACGTGAGAGGATAATTTATCCCCCACTTAATCCACCTATCAGATTACTCCCTTGACCTTTTTTGTCTTTTATATTTAAAAATAAAGTGTTTACAAAAATTTGCATTTATTCAAATTCATTATCTTTTATAACTAACGAAGCTAATATAAGACTTACTGTACTTATTATTAAATAAAATATAAAAATATAAGTTTTACATTGTTGAATTTATAAATTTTTATTCTAACCTAACGAGTTTGCTCTTGAGTCGAATATACTAAATTTAAGTTGTTTCTTATACTTAATGAGCTTTGCTGAACGAGCTCGAACAATCTTTCATCGCGTCGGGATCACAGTAGTACATGAGTCACTTGATGTATTTACATTTTACAGCCCTGCAAATGGCCCTTTGTGTTTGATTCCTTTTTTCCCCTAACTGCAGCCAATGGAAATTTATGTGGACGACGAAGCAAAATTGACTCTTCATGGACTTGTACAGGTACGATTACTTGTATAGCATGGAACACATGTTTCTTCTGTTCTGTTTTTATCTTTTTAGAGGATCATTTTGTGATGATATTCATTTATTTTTTGCAGCATTACATTAAGCTGACAGATATGGAGAAGAACCGGAAGTTAAATGACCTTCTTGATGCCCTGGATTTCAACCAGGTTGTCATTTTTGTTAGAAGTGTCAGCCGAGCAGCTGAACTGAACAAGTTGCTAGTAGAGTGCAACTTTCCATCTATATGCATACATTCTGGAATGTCTCAAGAAGAAAGGTATGTTAATCTCTGAGTGCTATAAGGCATATATGCAATAATGTAGTATTGTGAAATTTTCTTTCCTCGACAGAGGCATTCTATTGTAGATTTCTGATGCTTGCCTTTTCCAGATTGACACGCTACAAAGGTTTTAAAGAGGGTTTGAAGAGAATTTTGGTTGCAACTGATTTAGTTGGAAGAGGAATTGACATTGAACGTGTAAATATTGTCATAAATTATGATATGCCAGATTCTGCAGATACCTACCTACACAGGGTATGTCTGCTACTATAACTGAATTGTTAAAATGATTGTGTAGCTTGTCGTCTTATTGAATTTACTGTTGCCGTAGGTGGGCCGAGCTGGTCGATTCGGCACCAAAGGGCTTGCAATTACATTTGTGTCATCTGCATCAGATTCTGATGTTCTCAATCAGGTATTTTATCAGCATGAAACCCTCTTTCCGAAGGCTTCTATGATTTTCTGAGTATGAAATATGCCCTTTCCTGCAACAGGTTCAGGAGAGGTTTGAAGTGGATATAAAGGAGCTCCCTGAACAAATTGATACTGCTACATACAGTAAGTCAACTTGTTTCCTATTGTTTATATGTGAAACTATAATCTTTAACTGATGCACACTTATAGATATTCTTTTCCTTATCCAGTAGTGCATTCTGTTTTCTATTTGCACGACTCATTTTTATTATAACATGATGTGAAACAGTAGAGTAGATCAGTTTTTGATTTAATTCGACTATTTGAACAAATGCTTAGTCTCATGAGGGTAATTTTGTTCAAGGTTTCATCTAGCACTCTTTTCTTCATTCTCTCTCTTCCATGCCTTTGGTCCTATTGCTTTTGGTGATGTCTGGCATGTGAAAGGCTTGCAGAATAACAGTTTGATTCAACTCTTAAATGCTTATATAGCAGTAGAGTTATAATAATCGATTTATATTTATTTCTGATTACTCGTCATTTAAGTTGTTTTCTAACACTTCCATTCCTTGGTTTTTCATACATTCTCGTTGTGTGTTTTGCACCCTATTCACATATTACCCCATGATTATATTTCTGCGAAAAATAAATAGTTACCAATGGTTCTCACTCCTTTCTTGCTTTGTTTTCTTGGCTGCTCCCAGTGCCATCTTAATTTCTGGATAGTTTTGTTCAAGCTTTTGATACACCAATAGTGGTAACTATACCATGCTGCTCGATGATGTCGTAGTTACAAGAGTGACGATGATTGTTATGCCATAATCTTCAGAGTTGAACGTTGATACTAATCGAGATTCTGTTGTACCATTAAAGCACTTTGTTTTTGTATTTTTTGGATGTTTTTACACCATTTTGTTGCTGCAGATTTTTGGTATGCACTACGAATTGTAGTTGATTTTCAGAGTATGCACTAGAAAAAATGGTTATTGTAGGGACAGTAGATACTATCATTTAGTGCTGGATGAATTAAATTTCGAATCCATAAGATTTCACTTGCACAGGTAGTTTAGCCAATTTGCCTTTGATATTTAGTTTGGATCTTTGTGTTATTGCATGGAGGTTAATTTTTCTGGTATGAATAATTTCGGTTATCCTTGGTGTAAATCTACTGCATCAATTTTAGATGAGGAGGTAAAATTTAAAGCTTTAATGGCATCTATTAGTACAATTTTTATATAAATTCA
>AYJT01013878.1:0-12119 GCA_001278415.1 Ocimum tenuiflorum | reverse complement strand
TTGTTGGTGCCTTCCAAATGGAATGGACACCGTGGCTATGAAAGAAGACCTACTTCCCAATTCACACATGATAACAGATAGTGTTGATGGACTTAACTTAAAACCCAAGCTTGGTATGAAATGCATAAAATGATTTTGACAGACATAGAAGGATTTCAAATGAACTAAAACCCATGTACTTGTCCTTAAATAATTCTGACAATTCCAACTTTTATTTATGTATTGTTTTCGCAACGTGCCCACTGAGTGCAAATGTACTCAGCCCTGCATGTATTTCTAAACGTGCAGGTTGAGCGTGGTGGAGTCTAGAGAGGTTGAGCAGATTGGAATATTTTGAGAACCTAAATGCCCAAGGATACGTATCTTCACATATGTATTCCAGCCATGTATTTCTGTTGTTCAAACGCTGTATTTTGAAAACTGATCTAACAACTGCCTTATGTTATTCTCGTTTAGACTTGAACCATCCTGATGAATTACTATTTTGTTGTTATACTCGCTTCATTGTGAATTATTACTCCTTAATTGAGTAACGCTTCGGACCTAGAAAGGACGGGGCGTTATAATTATAGTTTAATTTTAGTATTTATTAAAATGTAATCTATACTCTTCAAGAAAATTTATCAACTATAATTTCGACCTTCTAGTTTATTGATGGTGTACTACTATAAAGTTATTAGTATGAAAGTTTCTTTTGATCTTCTAATTCATTGCTTTGTGTGTTTGTCAATTATACCCGGTCATGGTATACTATTATCAAATTAATATTTGAAATATAATAGGCTAAGTTATGTGCATCATGTGGGAAAATTTATTTCTTATATGAATTTGAATACCTCTGAATTTGTAAACTTTTCCTACTAAGTGCTTGATTTTTTTTGGTGTGAGAAAGCCATATCAACTTTTTGCACTTTATTTTAAAGTATTGCAGTTTATTGTCCCTCCTTGGGGAGTAAATTTAGATTTTGCATAAACTTGTGTTGGAGTTCCATTATGTAGTCCGTGTTTACTTCCTGTTTTTCTAATCTTTACTGCCCTCCTCGTTTTCTTGTTGACAGGAATGAACAAGCTCCGCAGCTTATGCTCTTAACAATACTCATGAGGATCAAATTCAGTTTATGGAAAGCTGAGGTGCTCAATAACTTTTTTGATTCCAGACATACTTCTTTTTCATATTAAGCTTCATAAATAATATTATTAGACAAATTTTCATGTTTCAACTTGTCACAAAGTCAGCCTAACATAGTTGCTACATTTTCGAGTCGAGCCGAGCAGTTATCCAAAGCTCACTAAGATCGAGCTCGAGCTCGAGCTTGGCTGTTTTTTTTTCCTATTTTAATAAATAACTATGCATCTGAAAATCCTCCATTAAAACCAGAAAATTGCTTCTGCATTTTTAACAAGGCGTACCATCTATCGTGAGCACCTCGGGGTACAGCGGTAAACATATTTTTCATGACCTTAAAGGTCACGAGTTCAAGTCTATGTAGAAACATCCGCGTGAATTTATTTAAATAGTACACTTAAGTTAAAAAAAAATGGAGACTGTAAATAAAATCATCCCTGTCGAAAAGTTTGTGATAATTATCAAAAGCCCAGTTGGAAATATCAACGCCCCGTTTGAATTGGGTTTTTCTAGTGAAGTATGCAGCCCCAAACTAAAACAAATAAAAAAATTCATTACTTACTCAAACATATGATTGACTACTTGTGCCGAGGGAGATGATTTTTCAATGAAGTGATTGTACCGGAGATTAAAACTCGAATGTTTCACGATTGATTATTATTCTCTTAATAAAGAATAAATAAAATTGGACAGGTGCTTGTCAATAATATATTCTCAATTCAAGCAATTGCAAAAATACAATTTATTCCCAATATTGCTACATCAATAATTCAATATCCATAATGTAGTTGGTATTGGACTATAATTCGACCAATAAATATCATAATGATATGTGGTGATAAATGGGAAAGTAGCATCTTTCCTGTAGGGTGGAAAGCTTAAAATTAATCTTCTTCGTATTTTGAACGTGAGTGATTTGACATGTTACATTAATATTTAGGAGTTTCTAACAAACAAAGAAGGATAATCAATATTTCCAAATTCTGTTTCAAAAAATTGACATGAGAAAAATACGAAGAAGATTGGAGTTTCCTAAATATATTTCAGAAAAGTGTCACTAAACTATTTTCATAGAAAAGAGGAAGTAAAGGGAGGCAACAATTGAGCTATGGTTGTGGAGGAAAATAAAATCCCCTTTTTTTCCAGGTGATATTGCAATATTGTGAATAATATCACTACGCTCTAATAGAGTAATTGTGTTATTTATCCATGAAATGCAATTATATAGTAGAGCAAGCATGATGCAAACGGTGAAAATAAGGGTTCAAGCCCTACCTACCACTTCTCAGCTTCAATTCATATGAAATCAGTTACATAGTTCTTTTTCCATGGATCCAATTTTTCAAAGAATTAACTGCCTAAAGAGGAATATAAGTCATGAGTTTGGATAAGCTTTTAATTTAAATTGTGCAATTTGGGAAAGTGAGAGAGCATTGACCCAATTTTTTTAAAGTATTAAGATCATTTATATAGAAAAAGTGCTTATTCAAATAAAAAACAAATGTGTACAAATATGCTTATTGCTCTCCACGTCTTTCTCCTGTTGCCGAAGAATCAACTACTAGACTTTCTTTGTATACTCAATAAACCGGAAATTTAGCACATTATAATATAAACCAAATGCCTCGAGATTTTTTTTTTTTTTTTACTTTAATATGAACAGTATTCACCAAACTAAATGTTTCGAATATGCAAACAAAATTAAATTACTGTAAGTTATTGTCTCATCTTCTATTACAAGTGTGGACAATGATATGTGGCAAATGAGTGCATTGTTTCCGTTGGTGACAAACTACCGTGTGGTGCTACTGTCTTTCAACCATATCATCAATGGTAGAACTACAAATTTTACAACATAAATTTATAATCGACCATGAATTTAAAATGAGTATTAATTAAGATCATCCTTAGATCTTGCTATAACATGTATTTTTTTAGAAATAGGTAGGCACCAACCAACCACAGTCTTGAATACAACATCAAATATTTTATTGGATATATATTATTTGAGCATATGGATTTTCAAGTTGGCTAATGGATATTGTAGGCGTTGATTTTTCAATATTAATATTATTAAGCTCCTTTTGACCTATAGAAAAAAACTTATTTACTCCAAACTGTACACATTAAATTGTCAGAAATGGTCAAAAAGAACAAGTCTCTTATATGATAGCCGAATGCACGAATTAGTGTATCAAAAGAATTGCAAACTTTGCTTTATTTAATTAGTAGATTCGTACATGTTATTCACCCATATTTATAGATGAAATATGATCTTGTAGTAGACGATTCGAGGTTGCAATATAATTTTAACATTAAAAGAGAATATTTGATTATCATAATATATCCTATTAATTCCAACAAGGTTGATTAAATTCGCAAATAGTATCATGCATGGGGTTATTCAAGAGGATTAAGCAAAAATCTTGGCTAACTTCACCAACTTAGCAAGGTTTAAGTTTCTAGAAAATTGAGAGGGAAAAATAAAAATAGTTTGTCCGAGTCGAAATCTGACGATGAGTGCAACTTAAACTATTTGGACGTTTGAAGTAGTTGTGCGGTTGCTACATTGTTTTCTTGTACCAAATATACAAACAAAAAACACTAGTCTTCTTCTTCTTCTTCTTCTTCTTCTTCTTCTTCTTCATCATCTCTCCCTCTCTCTAAATCACATGATGGGCAAGAAAAGGCAAGACAATAGCAAACTGATCGGACTTCGCATTTTAAAGGATCTCATCATCCGCCATAACCGCCGCCACCGCAGCTTCTTCCCTCTGCTTTCCGCCGTCTGCGGCTGCTTTCTTCTTCTTTCCGCAGCTCTTTCCTCTCTCTCTCTGCCCGCCACCAACCACATTCATCATCGCGATCACTTCCCTTTCAACACCTCAGTATGTTTGAGTTTCAAACGTTTCGTTTTTGTTGAAAATACGATCCACACATTAATATATCGATGAAAATTTAGATTGAACGAGGAGGATTTGACCGTGAATTATGGACTTCAGTTCAATCCAGTTTCTTCCACGGCTGCAGCAATGCCAGCCGCGGCTTTACATGTACTCTCCGACGATCTCTTGTCTGAAACCACAAATTTTTAATAAAAGAAAAATGATATATGTTGTGAAACACAAATATTGCAGCTGCAGAAATGAAAACAGAGCCAAATAGGTACCTGTTGATCGCGACTAGCGGAGGCCTAAACCAACAAAGGACAGGGGTATTATGTATCTTGGTTTCTGATGGTTTTCGACTGATTAGTACTCTGTTGGCCTATTCTCTCTCTTATGGTGCCAGATAACAGACGCTGTAGTTGCTGCCTACATCTTGAATGCGACCCTTGTCGTGCCTAAGCTTGATCAAGATTCCTTTTGGAAGGATACCAGGTTCGGTTATAATCCTTAATCATATTCATACACAACAACAGAACATACTTTAACATATGTCAAGTTTCTAAAAATGCTTGTGCAGCAACTTCTCCGACGTCTTCGACGTGGACTGGTTCATGACATACCTTTCCAGAGATGTAAAGATCATAAAAGAGTTGCCTGAGGATGCAGGGGAGGTTAAGACAGCTCGCGTTCCTAGGAAATGCGATGCAAGATGCTATAATACTCGTGTATTGCCCATCTTCAAGAAAAATCGAGTAATGAATGCAATGCTCTACATTGATTGTTTCTAATAGAAGATTGAGAATAAATGCATGTATCATTCACTGAACTTCATTTGCAGGCTGTTCAGCTTACAAAGTTCGACTACAGGCTGTCGAATTTGCTTGAAGATGAGTTGCAGAAGCTGAGATGCAGAGTAAACTACCATGCTTTGAGGTTCACTGACCCCATTCTTGAGATGGGCAGGAAATTAGTTGACAGAATGAGAAAGAAAAGCAACGATTTTGTTGCATTACATTTAAGGTATATATATATATATATATATAAGATCATCTCCAATCCTTGGCCTTCATTTGAGCTGAAAAACTGCTTCTGGCAGATATGAACCTGACATGCTGGCATTCTCTGGGTGCTACTATGGTGGTGGAGATAGAGAAATGGAAGAGCTAGGCATGCTGCGAAAAAGGTGGAAGACCTTGCACGTGAGTCTTGGTTTCTAGGCAGTCTTGAATTTGGAGAGTTTAAGGTAAAAATATTGGCATGTTGTTTTTGTTCAGAGAAAGGATCCAGAGAGGGAGAGGAGACAAGGGAAATGTCCACTGACTCCAGAGGAAGTGGGTCTGATGCTTAGAGCTCTGGGTTTTGCAGAAGACGTGCATTTATATGTAGCTTCCGGTGATATATATGGTGGGGAAGAAACACTAGCACCCTTGAAGAAACTCTTCCCAGATCTCCACACCAAAGAGACTATTGCTAGCAAGGAAGAGTTAGCTGGATTTTCGGCCTACTCCTCTCGTTTAGCAGCATTGGATTTCTTTGTCTGCGATGAGAGTGATGTTTTTGTGGCCAACAATAATGGAAACATGGCAAAGATACTTGCTGGAAGAAGGTACACACCCATACACACGTACAATGTATTGAATTATGCGTAACCATGTTTGATTGGGGAATTCTTGAAATGTAATAAGCAGGAGATACTTTGGTCACAAACCATCAATCCGACCAAACACAAAAAGACTAGCGAGTTTGTTTCTGGATCGCGATAAGATGACATGGGAAGACTTCTCCTCACATGTTAGGAAGATCCAGATTGGATTCATGGGAGAGGCTAATGAGGCAAGTTTGGCCAAGGGTTCCTTCCACGAGAACCCTTTCTCTTGCATATGCAGAAATTTTGAAGCAGACGATGCTACAAGGAGATATAGTGGTGGCGAAGATGATCAAGATTTACCAGAAACAGAATATTTCAGATGATGGGTTTCACCAACTTATTTTTTTTCTTACTGTGTCTGTATGTATATGTTTTTTATTTTTTGCGGTTCAGCTCATGTTGTCGTTGATCGTGTGTATATCACTGTTAGATTCATATTGATTGTATTTTCCAACATGCTTGGATTTTTTCCCTGCAGTGTCCAAATTAGTTCATTCACATTTAGACTTCGACCAGAGTTGAGGACTAAACATGGATGTTTAAACGCTGCGATAGGATTTGATTTTTTTTTTTTTAATCTGTAGCAAAATGGACATGTACAATATATATCGATTTTTTATTTATATAAAAATGCACATTGCGTAATGGTTTATATTTATTTGATGAAAAATTCATTTCATCACTTACAGTGATTGCAACGGGAGGCAATGAGACCTTTAAAGTTAGAATGTGGTGACTTTTAATCGTTACAGCAAAAATATAAACTAGGGTGATTAATTCAAATTTAAGTTAGATTTGCACAGGTGTAGTGGGCCAGACCAGAAGTAATTGTCGGTCTTATCAATTTTCTACAATTTTTCCTTTTTTTTTTTTAAGAAAATTGCCATTTTTTTCTCTTTGCATATATTTGGCAAAAGTTTCATTTTCCAATCGTTCACAAATATAGAGGCCGAGAAATTGCGGCCCTTGCATTTTTACCGTTTTTATAATGGTATAATTTTTTTTAACAACGTTTAAAATTTTTACTATAAATACATATCACAAATTTTCATTTTTCACATCAAAATTTTAATTCTTTTACTTCTAATTCGATATTCTTTCTACTTTTATCCATCTCAATTATCTTATTTTCGCTTATCTAAATAACTAAAAATAATGAATCATTTCGTAATGTTTTTACATCATAAAAAAACCAAGGTAGTTCTAGTTCACAAATTCCCAACCCAATCCTTCATACTCTCAAAATTTTCAAGTTTTCTATCCCAAATTTTATTCTCAAAATTTTTTCAATTATCCCAACATTCCTCCAAATTACTATCAAGCAATGAGTGATCATTTTCCTATGCCACATCCGCAAATGTCATTTTATCCACCACCACCACCGCAACAACAAGCAAATATTGACGATATCAGACGCTTGAGTTTAGGGGGATCTTTATCCGATAAAGAGCCAGCTCACCATTCATAGCTTTTGGCTCTCAATTTCCTCCACATTCCACACAACTTGAAGCAGATGTCACAATCATCAATGAAGGAAAAAGTTGACGTCAAAAGACAACATGGATACATGATGAGGAAACATGTCTTGCACAAGCTTGGAGCACTATTAGCAGTTGTTCCAAAGTCGGCAATTCACAGAAAAATAAGGAGTTTTAGGAGAAGACTGTGGCTTATTATAATGAGCATCGACCGAAAAATACTCAACCAAGAACATGGGATGTTAAATCTCATTATTATCAAATTATGCATGATGTTAATGTGTTTTCAAGGTGGTACAATAATTTTTACAGCAATTGTGCAAGTGGCCAAAGTGATGAAGATGTCTAACATGCTACAATTGAGCAGTGGAACACCATCTATCCAAAGAAGACCTTTAAGTACATACACGTATGAAAGGTGATGAAAGAGTTGGAGAAATGGACTCCTCAAACTACTAACAAGAAGTCAAAAAAATTTGAATCAGATGGTCCAGCATAAGGGGGGAGTGATGCTCGATCTCGGCCAATGGGACAACATAGGGCAAAGAGGCAAGGCAACAATAAAGTTAAAATTTCTCCACCCGCCGAAGGACATTGCAAGAAATACGTGAAAGATTGGACAAACCGAAAGAACTTCAATGGTGGAAAAAATCAAACAAAAGGAGGTTGAGTTAGAGCACTTGTATTTTTCACTCTATACAAAGGATATGAGTGAAATGTCAACTAAAGAATAAGAAGCTCATGCAATGATTGTTGAAACGATTAAGGCGAGATGCGGATGGCGTTGAAGACTATTAGGATTTTAATCATGTATTTATTACGATTTGTGTGCTTTAATTATGTGTTTTATTAGAAAGCTTGTCCAATTACATCTAAGACTTGAATTATGTATTTTATTATAATTTGGGTGATTTAATTATGTATTTTATTACAGTTGATTAGGTGTACCCAAATAAATTATAACCTAAAACATTAAGTGAAGATTTAATATTTTTTAACTAGATAAATTATCCAACTGTTATTTGAAACTAGCTGTTGGAAAACTAGCCATTGCAAAAGTGGCCGTTAGAAAACTAGTCGTTGGACATCTTTCCTTTAAATAGAAGTAGAAGATAGAAAAAAAATTCATAGTACAAAATACTTCTTGTTCTCTCCATTATCAATTCTCCTTCCAATATGTCTGACATTTCAAATGAACATGAATTATTTGAGATGCAGAAAAATATTATACGAGAAGTAGCAGCAGATGATATGCTCGATCAAGAGATGCTTGCTATAACTGAGGAGGCAGAGAAACTAACATCTCAAAGTTCTTCAAGTAGAGTTCGTCGACCAAGAAAATACGTGGATCGTGAACGTGAACAAGGGCACAATCATCTTGTACGTGATTATTTCACAGAGAATCCAACATATGGTGCTGAAACGTTTTGTCGTCGATTCCGGATGCGAAGAGATTTATTTCTTCGCATTGTTAATGATTTAGGAAATTACTCAGATTATTTCAAGATGAAGCACGATGCAACTGGAAGGAAAGGATTATCACCACTTCAAAAGTGCACAACAACCATTCGTCAGTTAGCATATGCTTCACCTGCTGACTCACTTGACGAATACATATGAATGGGTGAGAGAACTGTCTTGGTTTGTTTGGCCAAATTTTGTCAATCTATTATTGAATTATTTGCATCTAGATACTTGAGAAGGCCAATCATTGAGATACTCAACACTAGCTTCAAATGCATGAGCAAAGACATGGATGCCCTGGAATGTTGGGAAGTCTCGATTGCATGCACTGGGAATAGAGAAATTATCGTGTTGCTTGGAAAAGCCAGTGTACTCGAGGAGACTATGGTGTCCTAACAATAATTCTGGAAGTGTTTATGTCTGCAAACTTATGGATATGGCATACTTTTTTTGGTTGTGCATGTTCCAGTTATGATATAAATGTTCGCAATGGATCACCCTTATTCAATGCGGTACAACAAGGAAATGCACCCCAAGTTACCTTCATGGTAAATGGCACAACGTATAGAAATGGATACTACTTAATAGATGAGATCTATCCAGAATGGACTTCATTCATCAAGAGTTTTCCATGCCCTATGGATAAACACCGAAAGAAATTCAATGAGAGACAAGTGGTTGCACGAAAAGATATGGAACGAGCATTTTGAGTGCTTCAAGCTCGTTGGGTGATAATTAGAGGCCCCACAAGATCTTATTATAAGAAAGACTTGAGAAATATTATCTATACATGATTATTGAAGATGAGGGAGATGCAGCTATCATTTGGTCCGATGAAGACACACCTCCGTCGGGAACATTACATATGGGTTCTACTCGAGAATTTTAAGCTTATCTTCAAAATTACATCCAACTACGTGATAAGAATACACATCACCAACTTCGAGCCGATTTGGTTGAGCATATATGGACACATTATGGAAGTGATCAATAGAACTTTTATTATTAAAAATATTTAATGTTATGTTGTTTGATATTTTTAGTAATATATTCTTGTCTTCTTTTTAATTTTTCTTTTCTTTTCTTTTTAATTTTAAAATTTTCATAATTTTATTAAAATAAAATTTTTGAGTCAAAAACTAAATTAATATACAAAAAGAAATATATTAAAGTAAAATTTAATTCAATATTGAAAATAAATATATTTTTAGTAATATATATTTACTATTATTAATTACATTAATAAATAAATGGGTGGATTTGTGTGGGACCCTATTAAAGTTGATGTTGTACGGACAAATTTGTGAATTTGAACTTTTGATGTGACAGTGTTAAAGTTTTTTTTGTAACCGAAAAAGATTAGTATTCAATTCTAAGACCGAGACAGTAGTCCTATATTAATTAGTGTAGGATTTTTATGACCTGTCTTTACATATGTTTCAAAGTGTGGGGTTGATAATTCAATTCCTATGCTTATGGCAAAATGAACATGTATAATATGGCCTATGGGCTGGAGGAAGGAAGTGGGCTTCCAAGAGATGGAAGTAGTGGGTGTGGTGGGCCTATTATGGGCTGAGGAATAAAGTAGAGGATCAAACTGAAAAAAGAAACAAATAAAAGGCAGTTTTAACTAGAATGAGCAATGATTGATAAGGGAGTTGAGTTGGTAAATGAGGCAATTATATTATATATGTGTCTTCTCTTCTCCACCGTTATCATTTCTGACGCTTACCATCACAAATTGGGAAATATGATCACTCATGGAAAAAGTTCCATCCATGCTATTTTCATTACAAAATCCACACTAGAAAACAGAAGAAAAAGAAAATCGACCTGCATCTTCTACTTATTAAACTTGACCAGCTTATGAATGATGGTTGACATGGATTTCATCCTCTGCAATGATTTACAACTGTAACAGTCAATATCATTATTGATTTTTTTTTCAAAACAACATTATTGTATTTTGTAATCAAATTAAGACCATTTACAAAAGGAAGAATCAAAATGACAGTCTATGAACCAATATTTTTCCTTTTGACATTGCCAACTTTCTATATACGTTGATAGATATGTAGCTATTTTCATTCTATATACCATAAATTATATATTATAACTTTGTGATGTAAAAAATGGGCCGTTTGTGTAAATAAAAAATGTATCTATTTCAAATTTGTATTCTGTATTTTTTTACAATGCTTTTGTAATTAGATTATTGCTTATTAAAATCTGTGTATTGTTGCAATTAGTAATTTTATCTACTCCAAAACGAAAATTTGTATATATACACACCAATTCCTATCAAAATCTAGCACTTACGTTCCATGAACTCAAAATATGAATACATTACACGAGCAATATTACACAACAACAAATGAACAAGTGAAGTTGGACAAAATATTTTAAATAAAAATGTAATAGCATAAATTAGATTATACATATATCATTGATCTATACAATGTAATATGAATACATTTATATAATAGAAGATTGCCACCGCTCCACTTATATGTGGTGATCACCATCACTAAGATTTCGTTTGAAACTTATTTTTAAAAAATAATAGGGTAAAAAGTTATGGAAAAGTATTTGATTATTTTTTAGTTAGAGAAAGAAAAAGTAGAAATAAATTGATAGATCAATTGTAATTGATCCCGTCTCAAGCCCATCTTTGACTTGAAGTCTAGCCAAAAGTGTTTTGGAATTAATCACTTATTTAAAAAATGTAAATTATATTTGTCGAACAAAAAAAGTAAAGGAACGAATCATTTCGTACCTTGGAAGATATTAAAGAAGTAATTAATTGGCACTTTATATAAACTAAGACATGCATGTATCCGTACAGTTGTAAAGATAAACAGTACAGTGGCTATAAATGGTGTGAAGCTAGCTACATACCTATACATATAGGTACTAACTAGTACTCTATAAAATTTAATATTTCCACACTATTGTTTTCGTAGTTATATATATTAGCAAGTTGTACACCCTGCATTTTATCAAAAGAACGTCAAAGACTCAAATTTTCTTTTCATAATATGCACATTCTTGGTCTTCTCATTTGCCTTCTGTAATTATAATATACACGTGATTGAGAGGTTAAATGATTTTGCCGTGCTCCCAGATTTTTAATATGTGACAGACCAACGCATATAGCTAATTAATCTGATTAATCATCCAAATTAAATAAATTTCTACCTTGAAGGATCCAAAATCTGATGAATTACCCTCCATCGTGCAGTGCATTATTATCAATCAACCCTTGGATATTCCAGCTATCCTTATTATTAAGTTTGCATACATGCACATTCAACTAATTGTGAAAATACCTTTTTTTTCAAAAGAAAAAACATATAATTCTCCACTTTCTCAAATTCCTAAAAGAACAGCATGATTAAAATTGTGAGAGATAAAGGAAAGGAGATACGATCCTCATCAGGGAAAGTTTCACTCTGCTTTAATTTCTGCTACTTGTGCACACCATGCCATGGATATTCTCATTCCTCCCTTTATCT
>AYJT01013852.1:0-12236 GCA_001278415.1 Ocimum tenuiflorum | reverse complement strand
TTTGTATCTCAAGACCCGGATTCAAATATTTAAATGTTCATCTTGAATTTCATGATGAAATCATAAATTTCTATGCGTCTTAAATCTATTTCGTCGTATCACATTCCCTGTTCCCCATCGTGCGTCTCGTCCTAGCAGACTGGCTCAGGCCGGGGTGTGACAAAAGTAGTCAGAATACTAACAAGCTCCACAATTTCAAGAGAGTTTAAATTACGTGTTTCTTCTATAGCAAAAATCTTAACATTAAAATTTTCTGGAAGAGACCTTAATATTTTACTTACCAACCTTGCACTATTAAATGGTTAACCCAAACCTTGTGCTTCATCACCATAGCTGGCATCTTCTTGTTGTAAGACATGATTGTCTCATCTTCTTGCATCCTTATAATTCCAAATTTTTTGGTGGGAAGTCGCATCTTCGTGTTCTTAACGCTTGTTGAACCTTCACACTTCTCTCGAAGAATAAGTCATGCCGCTTTAGCTTCAATACAATTTGAAATAAACCTGAGACAAGCAACATCAACAAGACCAAAAATAGTGTTGAGAGCACGTGGTTTGAGATTAGAATTTATTCTTTCATACTGTGTCCATTGTTGTTCGGGTTCGGGAACCATAATTTTGACATCTAGATTTTCGAATCTGGTCTGGTTATCTTAGGGTTGTCCATCCATCTAGTACCGCAACCCATACTCATTCATTGATGGATTTGATGTAGATCTTCATGCGTAATTTCCAAATGGCGTAGTTTGTACCATCGCTCTCCAAAACTAGTGGTCTTATCGAAGCAATCGACGTATCCATAGTAGCAAACTTGCACAATAGGAACACTACTTAGTGTATCAAGTTGCGGCTCTGATACTAATTGAAAGAATTTGTGCCCGGGTTTACTACTAATACAAAGAAGTTAGCAACACGAATTAGCTAACACTGCAACAGAAACTAAAAACACACGAGTTACTTTTTCCACGGGTTAAGATTTCTCTGCCTGTGAAAGTGCCTTACGGCTAAAACACTTTCACTATGATAGAATGAGTTCTTACAAAGTAAAAGAAAATAATAAATAGAACAACTTATCTAAGGTTCATGCACTTGAACAAATTGATGTTTACATAGACACACACACGAATCTAATATATGAAAAACAATAGCAATCACTCAAACACAACACTTAATATAACCACCTCCTTCAGTCGAGAATAAGATTAGATCAGCCTTTTGTGGTTTGAGATAATTAAAGACAAAGGTGAAAAAGATCATTGATGCTGGTCGCCTTAATGCGTGCATGAACTTCTACTCAAAATTGCAACCAATGTCCCATATTTATAGTGCTTTCCTTGGAGACCTACTGCACGAAAATAAGACACAAATCCACTATAAAAAAATGTGATAAGATCAAATCTAGGGTTAACTCAATCTTTTCCTTAAAAGATATACATAGATAAGGAAAGTCATATCAATAAGTTATTCTTGAATCTCATAAGGTAAAAATCATATCATATATCATAAAATAAAATCCTAACATATTGGAAACGTGCATGATAAGATACGTAAGTTGAATTGCATAAAAATAAGGAAATGATAAGATTAACACAAAACAACACGTGTCAGTAGTAACATCAGAATGTTAGTAACATAGTGACTAACATCGTTCATCTAAAACTGACTCTAACATAGTTTAATACCCCTTTTTCTGCAGATCGACCCTGCTCACTGCTTCTACAAGTTAGTTAGTTTGCAGGAATTTATTTGTTCGGTTTCGACAGCCGCTCAAGATTTCCGATTTTGACTTGTTTGTATGCATTCTCAAGTACTTTCTGATAAACACTGATGAAGCAGCTTCATTTTCAGGATGAGGAAAGAAATTATGCATCAACATCAACCATCTCATCCACAGAGGAGACCAAAAAGGTAGTTATCATACCAAACTTCGGCAAGTAGTGCATCGTTGACCAGCAATAGCAACAACGGCAAACGCAATAGAGCAAACACCAGGTTCAATGTTGGCATCATCCATGACTACTATGGCAATGTTTCCACTTAGTTCGAGTAGGCACTTTCCTTATGTTTGACTTACTGTTTGTTGAACTATTAAACCTACCGGGAGCAAAAACCAGTAAAACAATCGTTGACTTTATTATAGCAAAATATTTGTAATATGATTAAAGAAATATCCAGATACAGAAAATAAAGACCCACAACAATGAGCAAACAGTAAAAACAACAATCAAAGCACTGCAAGACTATTATCATGGAGATAAACAATAGAGAATAATAAACGAGTTCATTTCGTAATTAATTGAGCTAGTTATTTGTGAAAGATTGATATGAAATGCTCTTACATGTTGGAATTTTATGGTGAAATAGCCATTTTGTGGTTCAATTTCAAATGAGTAACCGTTGGATTTTTGGAAATCTAATAAAGTGGGATTGATCTTCGTTCCGAGTAGATGGTCGTAGTGTTTTTAATATCTCAAATCCGAATTACAATGAGTGAAAAATTGATGCACAAAGTATACACATTAAATGGTTGTTAATGTGCGAAGAAAAGAAAATGGTATTATTATAATTTTAATATAATTTTGGATTTATCCTAATCTAATTAGGATGTGGTTATTCTTTAAATATTTTCTCTCCTACATGATATACATGTATCATTATCCATTAATGAATATCGAATATATTTACACACAAGATTTTTGTGTATCTTATTTTTTTGGATATTTATTGTATCCGATAGGGATTCCAATATCCGATACGGAATGGGAAAAATCGACTATAAATAGGAGCATTCAGATGCACTGAAGACATCACAAAAAAATCAACATGGAGCGTACATCATACACGATTTCTCTGCACGAAAATTCTCTGCATATTTTTGTATCCAAAATATGGGATAAAATTCCATAACAAATATTAATTCGGATAAAATTCCCACAAAGATAAAACTTTGGGATAAAATACCCAGTTTTCCCATTTACTTTGTGTTAATTTTGATGTTACTCATCAAATTTTACTTATCAACAATGCAATATAGATATTATCCTACAAATATTATTTTCTGCTGGTACATAATAATAATATATTTGTTGAGGTTTGATTTTTGTAATAGGAAAAGAACTTCCTGTAGATGATCATGAAACAAAAGTTTAAAAATAGATTGGATATACTGATTATTGTAATTGCTCAAAAGAGAAGGTCCCCCCTCTCTCCTTGGGGGGGGCTCTATTTATACATAGAAAACATAATTAGTTATAGGAAGTTAGTGGATTGGGTTCTCTACGGTCGTGGCCTAGACGTGTTGGTCGTGTTCCTGCGCGTGTTGTTGTAGCCGCTTCAAGGGAATCAGGCTGTGCGATGGGCCACTCCCTTTGGGCCGACAGCTTAGTGGGTCGATCCTTTCGCTTGGGCTTCTCTGGTGTTGTGGGCCATAACGGGGTGAGCCTTGTGTGTTTGTTTGGGCCTTTGGACTTAAGCCCCAACAATAGCCCCTTTAATCCTTAGTGGGGCAGATGTTGCCGCTTTTGAGGAATAAACAGACTTACAGATCTGGTCGGGGGTTGCAACTTTTTCTTTGGACTTCGGGCATCTTCGGGTACATCTTTATCTTGGGTTTTATCAAACCCGTGTTTAACTTCGAAGTGAGCCTTGGGTACTGTTGGACCTATATTTAACTTCGCGCTCTGGACGAGCCCAGGGTGTTGTCGGATCTGTATTTAACTTTGGGTTTGAGTTGAGCCCCGAATGTTGTCGGACCTGTATTTAACTTCGGGCTTGAGGAGAGCCCCAGGTGTTGTCGAACCCGTATTTAACTTCGAGCTCGAGGTGAGTCCCGGGTGTTGTCGAATCTGTATTTAACTTTGGGCTTGAGGCTAGCCCCAGGTGTTGTCGAACCCGTGTTTGCTGACGTAACAGTCATTGGTATTCGTGTGTTTTGTCAGATGTCACTTCGTTTCCCGTGCCGTCCTTTCGCCTCCCGATTTTCTTCTTAAATATTGGCTCCCAGTTTTATTTCGCACTTTCTCCATTGCTTCCAAGCACCCAGTAAGGTTTTCCGGCCAGGTTTTAGATTTTAGGTCAGTTTCTTTCCTCGCTTTCCTCTTTCAACTTTCTTGTAAAGTAAATATGGCATCCACCAGTGATTCCGAAGGTTTGGGTTCCCACCTTTTACCGTATAGGAGTGTGGTTTCCAAATCTACCATGAACATCCTATTGCATAAGTCCATATCGGATGGAAACTCCAGCTATCATCTCCCCGATCTGGGGGATAATATGGTTCATCCTCAGGAAGGGTTCTTTACCTTCATTGCTCGAGTCATTAAGAGGGCAGTTGGTTTCCCCTCTATCCCTTTTTTGTAGAGGTTTGCAACTTTTTTGAGATTTGCCCGATCCAGATTTTACCCCCTTTGTGGAGTTACTTATTGGGCACCATTTTTTTTTTTGTTTTTGAGGGAGCGATTGGGCCCGACCATCCACGAATTTAATTTTTTGTACACTTTGGTCCATCAGATAGATGACACATACTACCTCACCCGAAGTGGGTTGAGGATATTTTCATTACTGGTCTACCCTCCAACGAACCTGGTAAGAGGAAGGAGTTTGTATATATTACATTTCCTGTGTTGGGATCTCGACCTCAGACTGAGTTCTGCATGGCCAATAGTAGGTTTTCAATCTAGTGACATTCTTAGATATGTTCGTTGATATCTTGTTAATCAATTTTTTGTTCGTTTTGGGGGTACGAGGCGACAGTGTTGACTCCAGAAGAGAATGCGAGGATCGACCACCTGAAGAAAATTGAGAACCGGGATTTCAACCTCATCAGAAAATCCCGGTTCATTTTCACAAAGTACTTGAGGGACGAACACAGGGGTTTGGTCCTTTTAAAAGATTGTGAGAAAGTTTCTGCCATGGCTGGCCTCGTTGATTTTGTCGAGGTCGCAGCCCGTCTTTCGGGAATGAAAAGAAAGAAAGATCGTGACTCTCCCCGCTCAGTGACTTAGATTGCGGCCTCCGAGAGGGCCACTCTGAGTCCTCCGAGGGAGATTGTCGAAGTCTCGAGATTTTAGATATTGAGATTCACCTCACTTCAATTGACTTAAGTAAAACTATAATTCAGAATTCGATCAGTACCTCTGCCCAGAAAGATCTTGTTGTCTTATGGTAATCATTGGAGGATCAATTGGACTAGCAACAATCCGTAATAATTATTGACTGAATTTGTGTTATAAGATTTTAAGTTTGTATCTGAATATATATCAATACTCCACCATATTGTAGTGCAATTAAAACTCTATAAGCAAAATATTACAGAGACTGATGTACTAAGCATCTCAAACTTATCTTTTCTTTACTAGTAGCAGAAAAACATAATCAACCTCTTATGGAAAACTATAATGCAAGACCCGTCCGTTCATAAGCAATGCCTGAAGCACATGCAGTATAATAACAATTTTGAATGTGGTCAAGAGCGAGATATAGGTCAAAGCTATCAATGTGGTGAATCCAAACATACTAGTTTGCCTGAAGCAAACATGACTTTCAATAATGATCATGAATATATTATAAAAATTGGAGCCCCTGATTATGGAGAACGTAAATAATTTCTTTTAGACGTTCTAAAACTATTAGGATTTCATTTTCTTCACTTTTTACCTGCTATAAACTATTACGTTGTTTAGAGTTTTATTTTGTTTTTTGAAGCATTGTTATTTTTATTTTTTGAATATTTCTTATACATAATTTAGTTTTGATATACGTTTTAGTTATCTATGCATAATTGAATTGTTGAACTATTGACATGTATAATTTGCATGACCATAATGTTGCGACGAGCATAAAATTTGATGACCCCAATTTTTTTAGAAATAATGACATTGAGTTTATGGGTCATTTTGGGAATACTATGATGTGTCGGATTATTAGTAAAACTTTTGGCATAATAAATGCAATATTTCTTCCCCATGAAATAGATGTGGACTAATCCATCAAGAGTCAATTTTAATATGCATATATTCAAATTGATTATTTTGGTTGCAGCAAATATGAAATTCTTGATTGGGCAAAAAAGTTCTTTTAAATGTAAAATGTTGGTAAATTTACATAAAAGTTATTTCATTAATATTATATGTCATTGAGCATAGAAGTGAAATATATTATTCTTAGTGTTCACATTCAAATTCATATTACATATTTATTGTTGGGGACATGCAATTTTTGCATGCTACTATTATGTAACTTTAAATCCGACCAACTGCATATCATGAACTTTTTCCCCATAAAAATAGTGCATGGTAAAAGATAAATTATTTCCCATCTGACAATTATAATTGTTGTACAATCTATATTTCAAAGTCACCACCCAACCGTACCTCTTGGGTCTCAATGTAAGATTAGAATATATATTAGATATACAATCTCCATCTATAATACTATTTCTAGAGCCCAAAAATATAGGTACAATGACTGTATATTTAATGAAGATCATATCTTGATATTAGGGGAAAATCAGATGCCTAAAGTTAAAAGAATGTCGAGATCTTTTAAGGAATGAAAAAGATCTTCTATTTGAATCCACGCAAAATGAATCCGAACTGGAAGTTCGAAAGAATAACTTGCAATTTAAGCAACTACCTACCAAATGCATTTACAAAATGCATTTATTGTCGTAAAGGAATGAATAGATTTATAAATGCATCATAAAGAAAAATAATGACCCTGATGGACCAAGAATATCAAATGATTCCTTTAAGTACCTGAAGCATGAAAAATCTATTGGTGTTAGATATAAATTTCGTGGAAAATAAAGTCAAATAAAATAAACAAGAACACTCCTCTAACCTCTTGAAAAGGATGTCCTGGACAAGAATCCCAATAAATTAGCACCTGCACAACATAATCATAATATTGATATTGCGAAAAAACGAAATCAATATATTATAGAAAATAATAAAGATTTGGTCAATATTAATAAATGATGGAGACCATTATAATAGAAATATAATAGTTGTCCATAACGTATTTGTCTCTATAATTGCTTTAAATAATAATTTGGATCCAGAGCCTAAATGTCTGAAGCACTATAATTGGCCAAAAAAAAAAAGAAGTAATTCAGACATAGCTTAATTCGCTATACTAAACAATATAATTCCGGTAGGACATAAATCATATTTATGAGAAAAGAAAATTGAAGTGGTGAAATATGAAGCGAGTAGTTAGGCTTTTTCACAGAGACCCATAATTACTTTTGATAAAAATATTCTCCTATTTAGATTTTATAATGTTCCGCTATTTGATATATCTGGCAGTGAATGTGAATATATATCTAGTTAATGAATGTCATATGTTTGTACGAAAATCGTTGATGGATTCATATCCTGAAGATAGAAGAAAATTGAAAATCGCAACATGTATAGTATACCATTTTATGATTTGAAACAATTGATAAAATTGAAATTCCTCTTGAAGAAGGAATATGCCTAAAAGACGAAGTTAATGAATGACTTGGGTTACCAAAAATTATGTTGACCTGTAGATCGAGCATTTTCCTAAAGGATAATTTATGTGAAAAGATTGTAAAGAGATTTTATATCTATCTTGATATCCACTTGGTGCATCAATAATCGCCCAATTTCTTGATGTGAATAAAGACTTATTCTTGTTCAAAGAATATACCAGGCTTGATATGAGAATCATGATTAACTTGCTAGCAATGTTTAGTACTTGTCTCCTGAAGAGACACTTGAATGATGCGAGAACGTGATATTGAAGGTCTAAGTGGATGTTGGAATATTTATTGATCTCACTACATCACGATATGAAATATATTCCTCATTTTCTCTATAAAGATTATTCATCTTGTGTTGCACATTGAATAGTAGGTATGTTGAATAATTTCATAATCTTTATTAAATGAATTATTTGCCCACACCAACTCTGGAAGAGTATTGAGATTATTATGTAAATGTTTAGTTTTGTGACAAATCTTAAGATTTATTTATAAAATCTCTCCTCCAACTATATTCGAGAAATATGTTTATGATATTAGAAGTTATAGGTATTGAGTATTGTTATTTTGAGGGGGAGCGTTGATCCTGAAGATTAAGTCCGACAGACTCAATAGATGTACTCTTTTTCCTTTACTAAGTTTTGTCTCATTAGGTTTTCTTGGTGAAGGTTTTTGACAAGGCATCTAGTGCAACATATGAGTAAACATATGTCATGTACTCTTTCCCTTGTATGTTTTTTCCCATTGGGTTTTTGGCAAGGCTTTTAACGAGGCATGAACATAATGAAGTAATGTCTAAGGGGGAGTGTGATAAATAATATATTTATTATGTGGACATTACTTGGATATTATCCTAAGAAATATACATCATAGATTTTTATCATATCACTATAGATCTTAACATTGTGTATTTATATATTGTGAGTCATTGTAAATTCATACATACATCAATAAATAAGATCTTATATTCTCTCTACACATTTGTTCTTTACTGTTCTCCGTATTATTCTGTATTGGTGATCTACCAGAGGGTTCGATTTACTACAATATCTTAAATATTTCTTATTTATTTACATTGGGAATCTAAATTATATTAAATTAATCTCTTGTTGTTTGATATTGATTGATCTAGAGTTTTCTTGTTGTTTTTGCTTTAAATATAAATTTATCAAATATTGAATTAGCGGCCGGAATTTCAATGCATGTTTTCCTTTTTTTTTTCTTTTTAGGGCATCCACTGTAATGGAGATCCTTATCAATTTCTAACACTGCCACATATGCACCATATCGGCAAGAAACTCCACTTTCTAACTTTTAACTTTTTTCTCCACTATTTTCTTATTTCACTTTTAACTATTCACGGACCCTATTGTCATAACCATTCCTAACAGTTTGCTACTGAGGCTTTCTTCTTCCTTGTACAAGCCCAACTCGGGAACAAGAATCACCGTTAGGATAGAGTCACTTAGCTTCCCTATGGCACCTTTGCTTCTTAAGCCGTCTGAAGAAAGCGTAATCCGATTTTTCACCTTTTCATATAATGAAAATTTGTTTATACCGTTGACATTTATAAATATTGAACATCATAACAACGAACATGAATGAAACGATCAAGCATCAATAACAAAGAAGGAACTCCCGGGAACACACAAAAGAAAGATATGAACTGGGTAAATAGAATTCCAATATGAAAATCTCAATCCAATCGCTGGTGAATAATGAGTGGGACCGGTTTTTCTCATTTGTTTTCTCAATGTGGCGACCATCCATGTTTCCAATAGACTCCCATTCTTCGAACTTCCGGAAGAATCAAACTAGGTTCCTTGTTTTTGGCAGGAAGAGTTCCAGCCCTTGTTGCCCCTCGGTAGAGTGAGTCTACAACGCGAACTGACAGGACGCAAAGATCAATTGATCAATATGAATCTCGAGAGTAAATGTCCTCTTTTGTTAGCTAGGCGCATATGGGGCCCCACCCCTTCTTGGCCTGAACATCTAACTGCATTCCCTCGAACTCGGGAAAAGCTGTTCAGACCTTGGGAGGCTCGGATCCAGTCAAGATCTGAAGAATAAGGAGCGCTCAACTACTAGTCTAGTCTAGTAGTTGTTTTTTTCTAGTAGTTTGCGATGATGTGCATTCAAGCATCTACTTCAAAAGAAACTTGTTTAAAACTCCCTATAGGTGGTAGGGGTCGGGTTATTGATGTGAGGTGGATCCAGAAAAGAGGAGGTTCTAGTTATAATCTATAAATGATACGTGTATATATTTCACAGAAACATGAAATCAAATGCAGGGTCCTTGTGCGGTAAACCCCTTACGGGCGATCGTCCGTTGTCGTAAAGTAGTCCCCGTGAAGCTTTTGGGAACAAGTTAACAGATGGAAGATAGATAGAACGAGGTTACATTGGAACTGGCAGTCAAGTAATCAAGCTACTGCCCTTCCTTGGGCTATGAGGGATAGGAGTTCCTGGCCCCATTTAGCAACAATAGAAAGAATTTCAGCGCCCCTCTCTAGATAAGAAAGAAGCAAAATGTGCCATCACTTACAGCCCTTTCCTCTGTCGAGAACTATATCTTATAGAAGTACAGGGCGTGGTGAGATAGATGGACGTCCAATCTTGCAGTAGCTAGTTGCGCGGCCTTAGTCTTGGGCTAATCTCACACTTCAATCAACCCCTTCGTACTTCGAATTTTGTTTTGAGATTATAGGGAAGATACCGGTACCTTTTCCCCATACAAAACGAGAGCTCCTTCAGTAACTGCAAACTGAAAGCATCACTTCTTCCATTCCAGCACCTAAAGCCCTTCAAGTTGTTGGTACTCTAAGAACTATACTCAACGAGAACGGAGTTTTTGCTATCATTTTCAGTCAGACGACCCATTAATGGAGGATTATAAATGGATCCCTTTTTTGGATTTTCATTGGAGATTAGGAATAGATGGACTCTCTGTAGGGCCCATTTTACTAACGGGATTCATCACTACTTTAGCGGCTTGGCCGGTTACTCGAGATTCTCGATTATTTTATTTCCTAATATTAGCAATGTACAGTGGACAAAAAGGATTATTTTCTTCTCAAGATCTTTTATTTTTTTTTCATGTGGGAGTTAGAAGTAATTCCTATTTATCTACTTGTATCCATGTGGGGAGGAAAAAAGAAGTAATTCCTATTTATCTACTTGTATCCATGTGGGGAGGAAAAAAATGTTTTATTCGGCTACCAAATTTATTTTGTACACTGGCCATTCGCGCTTAAGTTGCTTTCGTCCGATCTTTATGGTTTGTGTTTGATTTACATTTCTGAAGAAATGAGTGGCATTTCCATGGCAGGAACTCATGGCCTTTCATCTCTGAAAGTGTCCTTCCTTCTCAATATCCAGGCATCTATCCAATGCACTTTCACTAAGCTGGAGGAAGTTCGAAGGAGAGAACTCGCTCGATTTCACCTCTCTAACCTTGAGCAGTTTAGACTACTTTGTAGGTGGACCACTACCTACATAAGAGCGATAGCGAAGCCGAGCTGTATAAAGGCGAGTAGCGAACCCTAGGCTGAAGCTTGTTGAACATCTGGCGGAGAGCGTAAGACATAAGCATTCTCACCGGAATCAGGGATACGGGGCACGAAATTTTGCTACCTTAGGACAGTTAGAGTGATTACTGCCATTTACTGGGGTTTCCATTTAAAGCTTATCTACATATATCTCAATGACTATATTGATTAGATATTGGAGAGGCAAGAACTAAAGCTTTGGATTCCAATTGAGAAGAGCCATTGAACCAGATTTGTTAAGCTAACCTGACCTAGTGGCATTACCTACTTCGAAGAATAGGCAAGAGCTCCTTCTTTACTTGTCGGACTAACTACGTGAAGTAGTCTCACAGCTTCTTCTTTCGGTTTAGTTAGCGAACTTCCCTTTCTTAGTCAAGACATAAGTGAAATAGGAAGGGTTTCTTTTATGAAAGGAATTTTTTAGTAATAAATAAAGCATAGGATCTAAGACTGATTCGAGAATTTGATAGATCGAAGAATAGCCGTTTTAGCATTCCTAGTTAAAGAGAAATGAACTTTATCCCCCCTCCCCCAAAAGAGAGAAGGAAGGGGAGCTGCGGTCGAAATCTAATTCTGGAAAGAAGTCGGGGCCCTTTCACTTTGAGTTTCTTCCTTCGTAGCCAAATCAATCTGATGATACGCTTTGGCGATCTTACCTACCAAATAAAAGGCCTGCTAGGTGATCGAAATCGCTCAGGTCAGTGAGGACTCATTCATTCACCTACTCCTTATTACCTTATAAGTGGGATTCCCAGCTATCCTTCCATCCGCCCTTTATCAAGCTACAAGTCAGTCTGCCCGATCCTGATAGAGTTTTCTTATATACCTAATCAACTATCTTAGACTTGACTACAGAGATTGAAATCTCTCCTAATGGTTACGTTAGGCATAAGGGAAAACTATGGCTGAAGACTGATCCCTTAGATGGTTTTGACATGTTGTGATGTTTTTTGAGACAAAGCACCTCGTTCCATTCCTTGTGTACCTTCCATCTGAGAACCACTTCGAAGTTTGTAACTGGTTGTGATACTGGAGCTTCGTGATTGACAAACCAACTAAATCCTCAAAAGGGCTTAAGATAAGCGCGATATACGTAACTTTGACGTAATCAAATAAAAAATGGCTCGGCGGCGAAGAATAAGAAACTACAGCTTTTAAATCATCCCCCATGCCACTACTAAGATG
>AYJT01013842.1:0-10218 GCA_001278415.1 Ocimum tenuiflorum | reverse complement strand
TATGATTTACTGACGTCTCGAGTTTTACCCGTATTTTAGGTCGTGACATTATCATCCGACAAATTTCTCGAGAAAACTTCAATTCGCGATAACTTTCGATGTACTCACCTGATTTCAGACCCGGGACCACTTCTAAAATCCTTATGATAATATCTATTATTATTAATCATAAAATGAGCGATATGAACTTTAAGAAATAAATATCATATTACTCCTGTAAATTATCAGTTGTTGCCTATATTTCTGGTAGCATTTATACGGGGTGCAACATGTTATGACTCGCATCTTATAGGCGACAACTGATTTGCTCCAAAACGGGTGATTCTTTATACGGCGATACTTTTAGAAATATTTTGTCACCAGCTTTGAAACTCAACCTAATGTGTTTGGTGTCGGCATATGACTTTTGTCGACCTTGGGCCTTCTTCATACGAGCTTGGATTTGTTGGATTGTTTCAATCAAATCTCCCGCCGCTTCGGGTCCAAGTACTTTTCTTTCGCCTACTTCGTCCCAATATAATAGAGATTTGCATTTTTTGCCATAGAGTACTTCATACAGTGCCATCCTAATTGTCGCCTAATAGCTATTGTTGTAGGCAAACTTGACCAGAGGTAAAACTCTTTCCTAACTACCTCATTGGTCTAATACAACTGTTCTTAACATGTCCTCAAAGGTCTAATGGTTTGTTCTGACTGGACATTAGTCTGTGGGAGGAATGTTGTGCTGAAGTTCAGACAGGTCCCCGATTCTTGTTATAAACTCGTCCAAAATTTGGAAGTGAACTTCACGTCACGATCGGATGTAATTGTGGCTGAGATTCCATATAATCGCATGATTTCCTGAATGTAAACTCAACTAACTTGTCAGATACATAAGTGATCTTGATCAGCATGAAATGAGCGCTCTTGGTGAATAAAAGTCCACAATTTCCCATATTGTTGTATTCCCTCGCTGTGGATTTGGCAGAGTCGTTACGAAAATCCATGGTTATATGTTTCCACTTCCATTCAGGAATCTCCAGTTGTACATCTCTCTCCATTCCTTCCCACCAGAAATTTCACCTCAAGTCCTGATACATCTTGGTGCTTCCAGGATGGGCTGTATAGGGCATCTTGTGCGCTTCCCTCATGATTTTGCTCCTCAAGTTTTCATCGTTGGGCACACAGATTCATCCTTCGAACAACAGGGTATTATCGGCTGCTTCTCGATATTTGTTTGCTTTGCTTACTAGAACATTCACTCTCAATGCCTTTAGTTCCTCATCTTTTATTTGAGCCTCAATTATTTGCATCCTTAAGTCAGAAACCATTGTCAATGCTGCCACAGTGGTCATCACTATGGTAGGTGTGGTCAGAACTTCCAGCTTCATCCTTTCAAACTCTCGGATTAGCGCTTCTTCATGAGTTAGAAGTGTGTACTCTCGAATTAGCCTTATGATACGCGTATTTCCTAAAAGAAAAACGGGTTGCAAGAATAAAAATATCAATCTAGAGGGACTAGATGTAAATAAACATTGTCGAGCACTAATTCGTTATTAGTAGCCCTGTTGTTTAGGCGATCACCATGGGAGATGACTTTATTATCTAGGAAACAATGATTAAATACTAACAATATTTAAAACAAAGGATGTTCTAGGATTAAATCATAAATGCAAACATGGATCAACAAAGAGAAACTAATCACCAATGAAATCTAGAATGATTTGATTTGGAAAAGTACCAAACACACTTTTTGAATTAATGAATGGAGTAGATTCTCAAAAACCATTTTTCATCTTTTGAATGTAATAGTAAATGAAAATTCCCAAAAGATTAAACATTAATACCAATTAATTGTTTAGAACCTAATTTACTCCAATTAATCCTTTCAAAATCCCAATCCATTAACGCCCTCAAACATTTGGTTAAAGAATATTAATTGTGAACTCATTAAAAATAATTTTTGATTGAATCAATGGAAGAAAGAACAAAGGTTTTGAAAGATTCAAGATTCATTAGAAATTAATATTCAATTCATTGATCCTCAATTGTTATTCACAACATTAATCCTAGAATCCAACGAACAGGTTTAGCTACTCATAATTAAAGCAATAATTCGAAGCAAGAACAAAGAACATGATAAAGGAAAGCATAAATATACTTATGAATTTAAAGACAAATTTCTATAGTGTTTCTATGGAAACAAATAAAATTAACTTACTAGAAAGTAGATGTAAGCAATAAAAATCGAGCTATCCAAGTGTCCTGATCCGGAGAGCTAGATGAATGTAAACTAGAAAGTGTGTAAAAGAGAAATCTAAAATAAACCTAAGATAAAAGCTCTTGAAATTTGTGCTCTAGACCCTTTTTTATAGGTATGAGGTCAAATTAGGTCAAAACTCCACGTCTGGGCCAAAAAGCCCAAGAAAACCTTGCAGTCGATCGACTACACGGGATAGTCGATTGACTACCTAGCTCAACTTCTCCATTCTGGCGCTCGATTTCTTCTATGAATCAACTCGAGAGTTTTTTGGTGAAACTCGGTCGACTCCTATGTAGAGTCAGTCGAGTGTATGGCCAGTCAACCCGAGAGTTGCCTGAGGATCACTTGGTCGACTCCACTGTGCAGTTAGGCAACTAGAACATCTAGTCAATCCGACTATTCCTTGTTTGAACCAGAATCATGCCATCTCCACCTTGATTGACCTAAATTGCTCCATTTATGGGACTGTGTTTACACTCATCATTGAGATCAAACAAGTGAGATGTAGATTTGCCTCTTATATATTCTCTCCATGGTTCAAAAGTGGGTTCAACTCTAAGATCACAAAGGTCTTTGCACGATTGTAACGTGTAGCGTGGCTATACAGTGATAGGTAGGACGTTTTTGGTTAAGTGACTCTAGGACCCTCAAATTTTTTAATAAAGATAAAAAAATACATAATTCACGCATGTACTTCACTCTTTTAAACTTGTGTTGCTCACCCGCTTTTCCTCTTATACTTTAACCGTTTCACACTTCTCTTTCTTTTTTTTCTTTTTTTTAATCTTTTGTGGGAGTAACTTAAAACATAATAACATTTCGTTCAACTATACTTCTTCCACTGTACCAACCAAACTTGCCCTCCCAAACTTATTTCTTACAATAACTGATAGAAATACAATACTACATACAACTCAACGGGGCTAACAGGGGAAATATTTTACAGGACAGTGTTTAGATAAAGTCTATGAAAGAACACACCTAAGATCATTTCCTAGAGTAACCATCAAGACTATTTCAAGAACAAACCAAGGAAAACTATATCACACCAAGTTCGAAATCTCATCACACTCACAACAAAAGCTGCACAAATCACATAAAACAAGGCTCAAAATCTCACAGCATCAAAAATATATTCCTACGAGCTCAATTTAACAAAGATCAACAACATTCATCAATAACCAATCCAAATTCACAAAAGAATCAACAATCTTTCATCAGAACATCATAATCTCAAGTCATGTCATTACAGTTCAATCATCTTTCAATCTCAAACTCTCATCCAATAAATTCGGAAGTGACTCAACAAAGTGCAACAATTCACAAATAACCTTTAATAACTACTCCCTTCCCCCTCCTCCAAAGTTTTTCCACACGAAGTGGGAATGAGTTTGAGGAGATAAAATAAATTATTAAAGGATTGCACAGAGGCACACAAGCACAAAAGGAAGCTAGTAAATATTGGGTTGCCTCCCAATAAGCACACTTTTTAATGTCGTTGGCTCGATGGTTCTTAACATTTCTCAAGGGCAGTGTTAGAAGGGCCAAGAAGATGAGGATCAAGAGGAATATTAGAGGCAGCAGGAGAATTGTGAGGAGTTCTGTTACCCAAAGATATTGCATTGATTTAATTCTTAGGATTCGGTTTAGTATTGCTAGGAAGTTGCATCGGCTTGTGTTGACTGGTCATCGCATTGGGAATTTGACCAATTTGATTCTCAATCATCTTCATATGTTCCATTAAGGTATTTAATTCACCTTCCATTTTATCAAGTCTTGCATTATCATTAGAAGTGTTGAGAGCATTATTATTGTTTTGTTGTTGAAAGTTCCTACGAGATGGGTTCCCATTTCTTTGTTGATTTTGTGGCTTTGGCTCCACAATCATTCCATTAGATACATTAAAATTTGGGGGAGGCATCAGGGTGTTATGCAGGTTTGCATAAGAAAAATTGGGATGATTGAACCCATCATTTGGATTGTACACCACATTCCCTTGCGGGTATGTAATCCGTGGTTGTTGATAATTACGAATTTAATTTACATCAATTAGGTAAGTTGGTTCTATCTCCACGATGCGAGGTGCATTATTGAGTGGAAGAATTTGAGGCACCTCTTTTGTCCTTTGCATCTGAGAAAATTCATCATAGAGACGAGCTTGTTTAACCGTCATAGCTTGAGAACGCTGTGTTGGCCAACTAGCCGTCTCGCTAGCCATATCCTCAAGGATTCACTTAGCGTTAACCGATGTTCACTTCATGAAAGAACCATCGGCTAAAGCGTTAACAAGAGCCTTGGTTTCAGGGTTAAGACCACGGTAGACTTGGCACAATTGTTGCGCCTCAGAGAACCCATGACGAGGACACTTTCGCAACATCTCACGATTTCTTTCCCAGGCTTCATGGAACTGCTCATCGACACATTCACTAAAGGAAGCAATTTCGGCTTGTTTAGGAAGGACAACGACTGGAGGAAAGTATTTAGCAAGGAACTTAGGTTGAAGTTCTTCCGAAGTCCCGATTTAACTTTTGTTAGACTACAGTACCAAGACCGCGCTCTATCCCTAAGAGAGTAAGGGAAGATTTTAAGTTTGATTTGGTCGTGAGGCACCCCATTCAATTTGTACCTAGAGGCAATTTCAAGACATTTCTCAAAATGAGCATTGGAGTTCTCCGACAAAAAACTATGGAAAGCTTCATTATGGACCATTTGAACAATTATACCCTTAAACTTGAGAGTTTGTGGATTAGCAGGAACGACATTGTGCAGTACCATCTTATGAGGATAATTTGTTAGGGCTGAAGATTGTAAGACGCGTTCATCGATTCAGAACATGTTGGACTTGAGGAAGATGATTTTGAATAGGTGGAACAAGAGGATTGGGAGGCTGAGGAATTTGAGCTTGCACTTGTGTAGCTTGGGCTTGCATTAGTGCGGCTTGGGCTTGGTGCTCATGATAAGCACGCAACTCGGCAGAATCTCTAAACAGTTGTTGGAGAATTTCAAGGGTAAGATTAGGAATATCCATAAGAGGTTGATTCGGATCAGGAACTATTGGTAAATTATGTTCCTTCTCCCTGGGGTGATTATTGTTATTGTTCTCTTGATTTTCATTATTACGAGTGTTTTCTGCCATGTTATGAATCTTCTAAATCCTCTAACTCCTCTAAAGTGCGAAAATATACTTGTTCTGGTTCCTCATGATTAGTACGGTTTTGCCTAATTCTTCTAATGGTCACATTTATCTCAGGATCTATTGGAATCAATGTAACTCCTGAAGATCTAGTATTTACCATATGCAAGGAGGATCAGATAAAACAAAGAATATCTACCTAGACAAGAAATTAAAATGACTAAAGCAATGGTTCACCAGTTAAACTATGTCAACAACAAATCAATCTATTCCTTTACAATGGCGCCAAAAACTGATACGTGTATTTCCTAATAGAGAAACGGGTTGTAATAATAAATATATTGATCCGTCGGGACTAGATGTAAAGAAATATCGTCGAGCCCTAATTCATTTTCAGTTGCCCTATTGTTTAGTCGATCACAAAGGGAGATGAGTTTATTATCTAGGCAACAATGAGTAAATATTAACAATATTTAAAACAAAGGAGGTTCTAGGATCAAACCATAAACGTAAATCATGGATCAACAAAGAGAAATTAATCACCAACGACACCAATGAAATCTAGAATGATTTGATTTGCAAAAGTACCAAACAGACCTTTTCAGTTAATGAATGGAGTAGATTCTAAAAAACCGTCTTTCATCTTTTGAAAGTAAGTAGTAAATAAAAGTTCCCGAAAGATCAAACATCAATTCCAATTAAGTGTTTCGAACCTAATTGCAACACCCCGACTTCACTAGCTGGGACGCTATTGTGGGATCGAGTGACATTTGCATAACTAATCAACAATTGAAATTCTACCATCATTCATAACCATAAATATTTGAGAAATGAGACAGGGATTTGGAAATAAGACCATCGGTGGATTTAGAAATGAGACCATCGATAGTAGAAGTTGAATGTTTAAGTTACAGAACCAACAAAAGTAATATATGCTTAAATGCTAAGGTATTAAATCTAGAGTTTGTCAACGAAGAGTATGTTTGAAGAGTACATATGAAGATGCACCCTTCGGGGCACTAAGGTCTCAAAATGATCCTTGCTTCACGTTGCCTAATCATCATGGTTCTCAACCTGCACATTTAGAAAAATATGTAGGGCGTGGAGCAGGCCTCCTCCCACAGTCACGGTGCCTCAATTATGCGTCTAATCCCTAGCATAACACCAACACAAGTGCACTAATCTTGCCCACTAAACGAAAGTCATGACCCGAATCGTAAACAAGTCACCAACACCCTGTTGGTCTCATCCTACCGATTTCCTCGGCTCAGGTATGCAGAGGGTATATGTTTATATTATGCAAAGCAATTAAGTGCTGACAATTTGAATTCGCAAACCAAACATGTTTAAAGAGTTTTCATAATATAAAACAAGTCGGGTTTTATTTTTAGTATAGGAAAGCCCACCTTTCGTCCTTGTTTTACTCTTAAGGGTGCTCGGGTTGGACTTGATCATCTACCCCTTCAATGAGCCGATTACCTTCACGAAATGATTCTTGTGAGTACTTCATCCAAATACGTATACCGATACAAGCAGAATATTCGTAACGCATCTTATTAAGCATGAGCGTCTAGAATTGGTTAACTCGTCTTTTAATCTATCTTTAATCGTTGGGTTGAAGTGTAGACAAGGTTTTGGCAATGGAGTTTATCAATAAAGTTTGAAAGGATCTATCGAGGTTGATATTTAATCCATAATTGGAATAATCACGAGGTTAAATCCCTTAGTTATATTGCAAGACCAGGTGGGGTATGCATTTTCAAATGAGAGGTACTTGATTTGGTTAAAAAACTAAGGAATGAAGTATAGGTGTCCTCCAAACTGAGAATGAAAATGTTACTCATTACTATTTGGGTTTTAGGTCCACAGTACATAAGGTTGGATTATGTGAATAACAAGTAATAAACTACCAAGGACATGTTAAACACGATAATAATAAGAATATGAGTTATAAGCATATAAATTAAAGTAAGTGATTGGGTACAATTGGATAGATTGGAGTACAATTGAATACAGAGTGTGATTGGATAAGTCGAGCATGATTGGATAGATTGGATCAAGATTGGATAAATCGGGTACTATTGGATAGATCGGATCCCAATTGGATAGATCGGGTACGATTGGATAGATCGGGAACGATAGGATAATTGGTCACGATTGGACAAATCGGGTCACGATTGGACAGATCAGGCATGATTGGATAGATTGAGTCACGATTAGATAGGTCGGGTACGATTGGACAAATCGGATCATGATTTGACCAATCCAAACACGATTGGACCGATCCGGTCACGATTGGTCCAATCAGGTCAAAATTTGGGGTTCTGAGTTTTTGGGTTCAGGATGAAAATTGGAGAGATCTTCATCTGTGATCGGATCGATCCGGGTACTGCCGGACTGATCCGGGTACAATCGTACTGACTTGAGAAAATTTCAAATCTTGTGTTTTAAGGCCAAATCTTGCAATGGAGGCATCACCGAGTCCCAAATAATCAAACTAAGGGTCCTAGAGGGTCAAAAACAACATTCAATTATCCTAAGGCATCAAATCAAAATACATGAAAAACTAGGGTTTTGGGTTTGATGGCTCAAATCATGATACACTGAAATATTAAGCTTGAAAATGATACCATCATGGATAAATAAGCATCATTGGCAAGATTTCTAACAAAGAATAATCATGATTTTCAAGAGAGAAGGAAAATGTTGGGCTAGGGTTTTACTTTGAAAAAGCTTTGATCCTATTTGAAATGCTGGCTAGGTTTCTCCTCAATCTCCCTATCCGATTCGATGAGCTAGGCAATCTTTGGCTCGTGAAATTTTTCTAAGTATAGGTCGAGAAATGAATTTGCAAAAGCTTCACTATGGTTTGGAGAGGTGAGGAATGAAGAGGGGTGCTCCTTTATTTATAGGAGAGAGGGTGGGGATGGGGACGAACTTGATGACAGGCGTAGAGTGCTTTATCTCTCAAACCAATTACGCGACGATTCAATTATTTGGTTCTCGTTCAGATGGAACAAACATTCTTATAATTAATTATTATTGAATAATTTATAATTTATCAAAATCTCGGGCCTAATCTGAATACGTAGGGTTATGACATCAGCATCACCGGTAGTTTCTCGATAAATCTTCAAACTGCGATAACTTTCGCTACGGTTATTCGATTATGAATCCGGAGCTAGTTCGAGAATCCTCTTAACACAACCTATCATATTAAACCATAATTTAATAATTTTAAGTTTTACTTAAAATTTTTCTATTTTTGGCTAATTAATAGCCGATTAACGAAACGATAATTACCAAATAAAATTAATGTAAATACGGGGTGTTACAATCTCCCCATCTTACAATAATTTCATCCTCTAAAATTGTTAGGCTGACTAAACTGGTCTAGACACTTTCCTCGTATTTCCTCCTAGTTCTCATGTTGCTTCCTCGATGTCTTGGTGGTTCCATGAATTTTTACGAGGGGTATTTCCTTGATTCTCAATTCTTGAACTCCTTGATTGAGCATCGCTTCTAGCATTCCCTTGTTTCACAGCTTTGGAGTGAGGATCAGCTCCTCCTGCTTGGTCACATCTTCAGCATCGTACCCATACTTCCTTTGCGGAGATATGTGAAAAATGTTGAGCATGATTTCAAGACTTGGCAAAAATCCTAGTCTGTAAGCGTCGGTTTCTACTTTTTTGAGTATCTCATCTGGTCCAACAAAATGTAGCTTGAACTTCCTTCTCATGTCAAATCTAGCAATGCCTTTTGACGATGATACTTTCAGGAATCCTATAACTCTGGCTTTGAATCTCAGCTGGTTCTTCTCATATCTGCATATAGTTCCTGCTTGTCCTAGGCTTCCTCGATGCGACTTCAGGTTTGTCAAACTATTTCGTTCACTTCGGTTGCCACATCAGGTTGAAGCACTTTCCTTTTCCATCATGGTCCTAAAGAGCGGGGGTTGACACTTCTTCCATAAATAGCTTCCTCTGGTGTCGTTCTAATAGTCGTTTGATAGCTATTACAATAAGAAAAATCTATTAGTCGTAGAATTCTCTCCCACTTGTCTCCTCGGTCTAACATGATTGTTCTAAGTTTGACTTTAAGGGTTTAAATTATCCTTTCGGACTGTCCATCCATTTAAGGATGAAAGGCTATGCTACAATTTAGACTAGTGCTTAATTCTTCCTCCATACTCTTCCAAAATCTCGAGGTGTACTTGGCACCCTGATTGAATGTATTAAACATCAACATTCCATGCAGTCTCACAATTCCTAACACAGAGCTCTTGCGAGCTACACTGGCCCATATGGCAGCATTTCCTTGCGATAACTTCGACAAAATGGCCACAAAATTCATGATGACATGATTCCATTCATACTTGGGTATATCTAGCTTTTGCAGCTTCCCACTCAGACGTTTGTGTTGCTGTAGCGGCCCGACCTCCCTAGCCGGCTATAAATCATTCTATAAATCGCCGATAGTAGCCGGCTAGACCCAAAAGCTTCTGACCTCGTTCGGGTTCGTCAGAGTCTTCCACTCCTTCACCGCTTGCACTTTTAGGGGATCAACTTTGATGCCTTTAGCTGACACTATATGCCCTAAGAACATCACTTCTCTTAACCAAAATTCGCATTTGCTGAACTTAGCGTACAACTTTTCCCTCCTTAACGTCTCCAGGACTATTCTCAAGTGATCCTCATGTTCCTGTTCTCCTTTCGAATAGATGAGTATATCATCTATGATTACTAGGACAAAACGATCTAAATAAGGTTGGAACACCCTATTCATTAGATCCATGAAAATTGCATGTGCATTTGTTAATTCAAACGGCATTACTACAAACTTG
>AYJT01013835.1:0-10766 GCA_001278415.1 Ocimum tenuiflorum | reverse complement strand
ATCTTTCTTCTTTATGAATAAGACTGGCGCACCCCATGGTGACACGCTCACTGGAATCCCAACTCTAACAACTCATTTAATTGAGCTTTTCACTCTTGCAGCTTCTTTGGCACCATTTTGTACGGTGCTTTAGAAATCGGGGTTGTTCACGGGTCTAGGTTGATTGTGAACTCCAGCTGATGATCTAGTGGTAATCCAGGCAACTCTTTTGGAAATACATTAGGAAATTCTCAAACAATTGGCACATTCTCTAGGCGTTTCTCTTCTACTTCATTTTCATTGAGATATACTAGGTAGGCTCGACTACCTTCGTTTCTGACAAACTTCCCGGCTTGCAGTGCTGAAATGATGGGGATCTTTTCTCTTTGGATTCTATAGAAGTCGGAAACCTTCTCTCCTGGCTTCCGAAATGAGATCCTTCTCTCTCGGCATCGAATTGTTGCGTAGCTCTCAATTAATCAATCCATTATGAATATGACGTCCACGTTCCACATCCTTAACGCAGGTAATCTACCCATTGGAAGTCTTAGAGGACCTAAGGCTATTTCAATGTTCGAACACACACGTCTAGTCTCCATAATCTCTCCCAAAGGAGTGGCTACACTTATACTCTTGGAAGCTTCCTCGGGACATAAATTTAAGTTCTCTATGCATGCTTCAAATATGAAAGAAGGTGATACTCTAGTGTCAAATAAAATGATGACATACATATTGTTAATCAAACCCATACCTGTTAAGTTTCCTTACTCTCCTCCTTCGAGCCTCGAGTTTTGCTTCCTGGTTGATAACGTAGGCCCTACCCTGATGGTACTACAAGGGCCTTTGGCTCTGAGCTCGATTATGTTGTGGGTTTCTCCTTGGCTGATCTTGGATGGCTCTCAGCGACTGGCCTTTCCCTTGGGGCTTTTGGACACTCCCTTGGGTCCTATTTCTGCCCTGGGATGCAAAGTGTCCTACTTTCCCACACTTGAAGCAGCTATCCCAAGCATAGGGCACCCTCCTCGGTGCTCTCTCCCACAACGACCACAATTTCCACTCTGCCCAGGCGGCATAGCTCTCATCACTTGATTGCTTCCCTGAAGGCTCAGAAACTAACTGTTACAGCTCGGCGGCAGTGGCGGGTAGCGCTGAGACTGGTAGTTGAACTGCGGCCTCTTGATGCTCTCTTGGCTCCAACCTGATCCTCGAGAACTATCCTCCTATTTTCTCTTCTGCCCTTGGCTTTGCTGACCTGCAGTTGTAACTGGTCCTTCGTCAACTTCAGGGAGGGAACCTTCGACTTCCATGGCTTGGTTGAGCATCTCCTTGTAGGTTAATCTGCTATGTCTAGCCAATGTAGTTCGAATCTCGGGCCTCAGCCCATCTCTCAACCTTCTTGCCTTATTATCATCAGTGTCCACATGGGCCACTGCATACCTAGCCAGCTCACAGAAACAATGATCATACTCGACCACCGTCATCTTTCCTTGTCTCAGATTATGGAATTCGATCTCCTTCTTTAGTTTGTAGCTCAGGGGAATGTACCTCTCATATAGTTCCTCTTTAAAGTTTGCCCAGCTAAAGTTCTGATACTGCTCATCATGAGTCTTTCTAAACTCTTCGCACCAACGGTCAGCTTCCCCTGTCAGCTGATGGGGTTAAACCGGTCGTTTGAATTATAGACCATATTCCCTTGCGGGTATGTGATCCTCGGTTGTTGATAATTACTGGCGTAATTCACAACAACCGGGTAAGTAGGTTCAACCTCCAATATTTGAGGTGCATTATTAAATGGAAGAATTTGGGGCAACTCTCTCACACTTTTGAGCATGAGAAAATTCTTCTCGCAAATGGGCTACTTCTGTAGCCAAGGAGTTGGTATTATCTATGGCAGCAATGGGTTGAACCGTTACAACTTGAGAATATTGCGTTGGCCAACTAGCAGAATCGCAAGCCATATTCTCAAGAATCTGTCGTGCATCTTCTGGGATTCTCTTCATGAGAGATCTACAGGCCAATGCGTTGACAAGAGCCTTGGTCTCAGGATTTAGACCATAATAGAATTGACACACTTGTTGTGCATCAGAGAGCCCCGTGACGAGGACATTTATGCAACATTTCACAATGCCTATCCCAGGTTTTGTGAAACTACTCATCGGCACGTTGAGTGAAAGATGCAAGTTCAACTTGCTTAGTAAGAATAACAACAGTGGGAAAATATTTTTGAATGAACTTGGATTGGAGATCATTCCAAGTCCTGATTTGACTTTTATCCAGACTGAGGTGCCACTCCCGCGCTCTATCCTTAAGAGAGTAAGGAAAGAGTTTAAACTTGATTTGGTCGCGAGGAAACCCATTCGATTTGTAACAAGACACAATTTCAAGGAATTGGTCTATGTGAGCATTGGGATCCTCTGACGCTAACCCACTAAAGGTTTTATTTTGGACAAGCTGGAATATTATGCCTTTCAACTCAAAGTTGTTGGCATCAACGCCATACTGGAAAGTGGCATGTCTATGATCCTCAGGATGAGGAGCAAAGATACCCTCAAGAGTTTGTTGAGGGATAGGAACGACGTTGTACTGTGCCACATGATGAGGAATCTTAGGTGCAGGAGCACGCTGAAGAAAATTTTGTGGATGGTAGTGGTACTGAGGAACGGGTGGCTGAGGATATTGAGGAACGTTACCTCGAGTCGGAATAGGTTGGAATTCAGTAGGATGGTTCTGGACAAGAGGTACATGAGGATCAAGGTTTTGTGGAATTGGTGCATCTTGGACACGCACCTGCGCAGCTTGAGCTTCACGCTCACGATAAGCCCGCAATTCGGTAGAGTCCCTCAACAGTTGTTGGAAGACTTCAATATTAAGATGTGGAATACACAAAATGTATTGATTTGGTTCCGGAACTATTGGCAAATTTTGTCCCCCTGTGTCAGTTTGTCCATTATCATTTTGTTCTGAGTTATCACGTTCAGGAGTTCTGTCTGCCATGTTTTGATGTTTGCCTAAATCCTCTAAGTCCTCTAAATTCCAAATTTTAGTTCAACAAGTTCCGGTTCCTCACTAAGAGCAACTGTTTTGCCTACTTTTTCTAATGGTCACGTTAGCATCAGGATCAAAAGGAATTGGCGTTATCAATCCTGATCTATTTTTTATCGTTAGCAACAAAGCCGACAAAACAAGGAATATCTACTTAGGCAAAAAATTAAAAGACTAAAGCAATAGTTCACCGAATAAATTAGTATTAACAAAAAATCAAATTAGTCCCCGGCAACGGCACCAAAAATTGATACGCATTTTTTTTGACAGAAAATGGGTCGCAATAATAAAGAAATGTCGTCAAGCATTAATTCGTATCGATATCCCTATTGTCTAACCAAACAATCACAAGAGAAAGATTCTAATATATTGAACTTTAAATTCACAGAAAGCACGATGGAAATTCTAGGATCAGATGCAAGTAAGAATTACTAATGAGAATCAATCACAAATAAAACTTCGAACGAATTAATTTGCAAATTTGTCACACACAACCTTTTGAGCCACTATGCGATGTGGATTTTTGAAAACCCTTTTTGCATCTTTTGAATGTAAGTAGTTATCGAAACTCCCAATGGTTCAAATATCCAAACCTATTAAATGTTCCAAACCTAATATACTCCAATTAATCCTTTCGAAATCCAAGTCCATTAATTTCCCAAACTTTTGATTTGAAGAATATTAATTCAAAACTCATTCAAAATAACTTTTCATTGATTTAATGGAATAAAAATGAAAATCAAAAGATTTAAAGAATTATTGGAAATTGATTCATTCATTCACTCAAACCATTGTCCACAATACAAACCCCAAATCCCATTGGTAAATTTAATTACTCATGAAAGCGAATAATCGAAAACAATGAAAGAAATCATAAATGTATTAACTAAGAAAGTGGAATAAATGTACTTACACGATGTAAACGAAAATAATAAATCCACCAATCGGTTGTCATGATCCGAGAAGACAAATATTTCTAGTCTAAAAAGTGATAAAAAGTATAATCTAAACTAAACTAAGTGAGAGCTATAAAAGGGAGAAAAGAAGCTCCAAAATCCGCCATTTGAACCCCTATTTAAAGGTTTGGGGTGAAACTAGGTCAAATCCTCACGGCTGGGCTGAAAAGCCCATGTTTTTACTGAACCATCGACTGATGGTACTGAGTCGTCAATCGACAGCTCAGCTCGATGCCCACAACCGCTGCGTGACACATTCCAACCGGCGACTCGAGAGTTCTGCTCAATTCCTGGCTTGATGACTCGGTCTCGTCGACCGTCGACTCGGTCCTGGCAACCCGAGATCTTCCAGAACAGAACTTGATCGACGACAATACAACTGACGGTCGCCAGTTCGGAGCCGATGACCCGTAACTCTTCTGGAACTTCATTTTATCACCCAAAAATCTACAAAACAAAGAAAAACAAGATCGTAACACAGAACAAACACAAAATAATGATAAATGGTCGAAAATGACACGAACAAGGACTCAAACAACGACGAAACTCAATCAAAACACATGCAAAAAGACCGATTATCAGTTCCACGTTGAGAAGCTCTATAATTTTCACCCGATTTTTCTACAAAATACTAGCAAGTCTGTTCCTAGGGACTATAAACCTTCCTGGAAGTTTTGGTGTCGCCTTTCGAGCTGCGTCATTGCCTGGTTCAGCTCTTTTTGGAGTTGTGTCTTCGCCTTATTTAGCTTTTTTTTTGGAGCTATACTTTTGCCTCTTCCAGCTCTTTCTGGAGCTGCGCCTTCATCTTCCCCAAATCTTTTTGGCACACCTCGAGTGCACCGTGAGTGATCTACAACTCAGCGCGCAGATTCTTCATTGTGCTCTAGCGTGTCTTGGCCATCGCAACCATGTGTTCTAGGACTTTGTTGGCCTCGTTGTAACTATTCAACAACCGACCATAAGCCTCTACCTTCGCTGTGTCAAAGGGTCAGAGTCTCTAACAAAAATAAGGATGGAAAGAAAGAAATATATAAGTTGTGTTCACCTAGATTTGCATCTCGAATGCCTTGAAGCATTCGTTAATGATCCGGTCGAAGGATCTGCCGAGTCCCCTGGACAATACTCTTCTTACCATGGAGTCGAGGAAGTCACTCATTGTAGGGACTTGTTTCCCTTTACCTTTAAGTTGCTGAGTAGGCGGCTTTTTTGCAGGAGGTGACGTTAGAGGCAGTGAAGAGCGAACACTTCCACTTCGAAGCTGGCCAGAACGACCAGTGCCTCGAGCTTGACCAGCTCTCTCCCAGCCTCAGCTACCCACATCACCAATGGGAGTGGAGCTCGAGGGTACCATACCGATCAAGTTCGAGGGGCCCTACTCAATCATGCGGACCGAAGGCCATTCGTGGTCGCTCTCAAGCTGATAACGAACATCCATCTCGTAGTTGGCGGCAAAATTGTGGTGACGAAGCGACATGTCTGGAGGAGAGGTTTCGTGAATCATGTAGCCCTGGGTAATTTGAAGCTTCGATCTTTGATACTAAGAATATAGTCTAATTTGACCCTTAGTCAATCACTCACCTCTGGTCGTCTAATCTCAAGAGGAATAAAAAAGAAATCAGAACCCAAACAAAAAGCAAAGTAAACAAAGCATAAGCAGAAAAAGACAAACATATGCAGAGCAGCCCCGAACGTTCCAGGTACCTCCTGTTCGCCCTCCAGAGAAGGGACAAAAACAAAGTGGCGATTCCAGTGGCGCGGATAAGGTGAAATTCCAAAAAATAGTTGGACATCAGGGTAACGTTTGAGGTAATAGTAACTATTGTTCGGAACTTGAACGAGTTGATAAAAGTAAAAAACTTCCGATAAAGATGGGGATCCTAAGTCTATTTTTCTATGCATTATTTGCATAGTTATTAAATATCACCTCCCCAAAGGCGAAAGCTGAATGGGGGCTAACGTAATGCTCTTAAAAAAATTTAATGAAAAGAGGAGTAAGGGGAATCCTCGTCCCCTCATTCATACAGTCAAGGTTGTATGCAAAATAGCTAGGCAGAGGATGGTGGCACCGATCCTCTAGCACAGCAGGAATGTGAACGGGGTAGTTGGGTGGCTATTGGCACCGGTTGAGAAGAGACGTTACTCGATGAGTGTCCACCTTGTACCCTGCATGAAGTATTGTCTCCCATAATTTCCCCTTCAGGTGGCTGTTATTTTTGTGTTTCCATCCAAGGTTGGTGATGATGCCGGAATCCATGGCGATAAGAGTGTCTGAAGAGGAAATGCAATTAAGGCGGGAAGTACAGACTATTGGTGGTCAGGAAAAGAGAAGAAAACTTAAAAAAGGAGGAAAGCGAAAAAGGTTGACAAGAGCAGAAGACGACGGGATTCCGGCAGGAAAGAAGAAAAGTAAAGGGGAAATTTAAAATTAGGGATTTCCCCTTACCTATCGCTCAATTTATACACATGCAGAATCTGGAATGGTTTTTTGTGAAACGACACTGTTTCAGCTACAAAAGTAGTTTAGACAGGTATAACTAAAATTCTTACAAGCGTAAAACTCAAACTCTGTACAAATCATCTATGTCTGGCTTCGAGACACTCGGGGCTAAGTAACCCCTCGAGCTCTCGGTTATGTTTGCAGGCACTCTCGGCTAGTAATCTGTCCCCAGTTAGATTTCTATTCAAATAACAGGCTTAATAAATTTATTCGGAACCTCATATATCTGTGCACTCAAAGACCGGTGATATAATCTCGAAGCCAGCGCATCATACCCGCTTATATCAAAGGGATTTCTAATTGATAATTCGGGGCTCAGCCCTTAGATCTGGAATTATCTGCAGGGATTCTTGATTTGGAATTATCTTCAAAGGGATTTTGGACATGCCTTGTTCAGATCCATTGTAGTTTACACACATGCGGTTCTTCCCATTTTTCTTTTTCACAACAACTACATTGGAGAGTCATTCTGAGTATTTGACCTTTCGAATCACCCTGATTTTTAGCTATTTCTCAACATCTTCGTCGATGGCCTGGTTTTTCTCCGGAGCAAAACAACGACATTTCTATTTGACGGAGGAAAACTTTGCGTTAACTTTGAGCTTGTGTGTGGTGATACTTGGATCAATCCCAGTCATATCTTCGTGGAACCAAGCGAACGTTTCACGTTCAGTCCTGAGAAATTCTATCATCCCGAACTGGAGCTACGGTGGCAGATTGGCTCCGACGAATGTTTTTTTGGTCGAATCAGTTGTGTAGATTGACACTTCCTCCACATCGTCCTAGCCAACGGTGCCTGGAGGTGCAATTTGTGGTACATGCGTACTAATAATGGGCGGAGTGGGCAGATATCGCATCCTCCGATCCAGAACTGTCGGATCTGTTGGTGGTTCTTCCATTGCCATAAGATAACTGGGCAAAGAAATGTGATGTTGAGAGTAGTGTCTCAAATTCTTTTAGCAGTTAGAGCCCTACGGTGGGCGCCAATTTGTTGAGGTTCAATTTTGATCGTTTGAATGATCTAGGCTCTAAGCAGGAAAGAAAATTGGACACAAGGACTTCTAGGAAGGTTTATAGTCTCTTGAAACCGACTGGCTAGTATTTTATAAAGTAATTGAGAGAAATTATAGTGCTTCTCAATGTAGATATTGTCGAAGAAGATGATCGGCGTTTTACAATAAATATGCGTGAATGGAATCCTATGTGTACGGTATGAGGGCACTATTTCTACTGTTACATTGATGGAATCCAAATAATTCCTAAACAAAGGGCTCTATTTGCAATAATTCTAGGGATTGATATGCAAATACAGCTGGGGGAGGTTGGAGTCACGCATTCTCCCCTCAGTTGAGTCAGGAAAGGAATCATTATGGATCCTTCCAGCACGTGGGTTGCACGCACCAAGAATCTTGAAGCCAAGTCCGGAGAGGCTTCGAAGCCTGACACTCAAGCCTGATTCAAACCCTGAGAGGCCTTCGAGAATGGAGGCTCGTGCTAAATCCATCACTAGGGGGCTACGAAGCAATGAGGGGTTTTGAGGACCCTGCCGATTGTTATGAATTCGAAGCGATGTCCACAAAGCTGATATGATTGTCTTGTGATCAATGATTGAGATCGAACAAATATTTTGGCCTATAACAACTATCAGAGGAATTAGAACTATGAAAAGAAGAGGAAGATGCCATTGACGCTAGACTAGCAAAGGATTTCAGGCTAACCTGGGAATGAGTAAGAAATCGGTCGGAAGAAAAGCAAAGAAGGCAGATAAGGGCTTTTCTGCATCTTTATATTCAGATCGGGAATTTCAAAAGATGTTAACCAAACAACACCGTTTTACTTGTAAGTCACTCGACGTATTCTCCTCAATGCATTTCTATACTTGTAATTTAAAATTGAAATGTCGATCTGTTATACTCGGGGCTGAGTCATCCCCTCGAGGATATTTGATTTCTTAAGTGCAGCTCGATACTTGGGGCTGCACAATGCACGACCACCTATATGCTCAATGAGCTTTAACTGATTATCCAATGATCGCATACTCGGGGCTGCGTTGTCACCCTAATCTTATTACAGAATTCTTAAAATTCTTATCTGGTTTTCTCGTTATGGATTTCTCAAAATTTAGAATTCTCGTATATCTTCTACTCGGGGTTGAACGACATAAGCCATGCTATCTTGAGCACCCTACTATTTATACTCGACTACTTATGCTTGACTATTTGCGCTCGCCTATATCAAGCATTCGACATCGTATACTCGGGGCTGTATAATCCCCTCGATGATATAATTACTAGTCGAACGAATTTCTTACTCGACATTCAAGGAATCACGACAGAGATTCATCTCCGTGATTATCGACAGATTTCTATTATATATATGGAACCCTTGTTCTGAGGCTATCTCTCGTGCATTGTCCTAAATATGGCTCGGCACCATGACCTATTATCAAATATCAATTTCGAACATAGCTCGCGACTATGATCCACCAAATTATTTATTACTTCAGACACAACTGATCACTGTGATCTGCATACTTGGAGGTGCCACCCGGCAGCATCTATCAACCATCTTTGGACTATCTACGCTCTCGAGCTAGGCCAGGCCCCTCGATCGAGCTAAAACTCACAACCTGCATCATCTGTCATGCAACCCCCTGGGCCTATCTAATTATGCTTTTGGTTCGAAAACCTAAGCGATGCCGCTCTATGGGCTTATGGTTCGCAATGATATATTTCACTTTTGGTTCGAATACCTAAGCGATGCCGCACTGTGGACTCATTACCCGTGATGAATTTTTGTTTTTTTAATTCAAAAACCTAAGTGATGCAGCACTATCAGCACATGGCCGACGATGTGCGGGATGCCAGAAGATCCTTAGCCAACTAATCATTGACGATGGATAAAAATGCTTAGAAAAACTTTGAGGGAGCTTATAAACTTCCAACAACCCTAAGTGGCCTTTTTGGGTGGGCAAGTATACACTCGGAGAATAAACTTTTCCAAGATGGGAATGCATCCCCTCGGACTTTAAACTTTCCAACAATCCTCTGTGGCCTCTCTGACTTTGGAGGATAAACTAAAGCCTTAACGAATCAATATTTTATCGTCGTGTTCCTATTTTAGGTTTCTAACCTGAAAAGGTTATCTCGAACACTCCGTGACTAATCTAATGAGGAATAATCGTCCAACTCCTCGAATAAGTTTATACCTCACATGTAGAGGGTCAAAAACTTAGGAGAATCGATCCGGGACATCGATCGCTCAAAGCGCTCGACTGCCAGCCAAAATCAGACTAAGGCAAAAAAGGCCTCGAGCAGTGGCCATCGACCCTGGAAAGAGCTCAAGACCCACGAGCAAGACAAGGATAAAAACCCTCGAACGACCCAACTCCTTGATGCTCGCCGGCCCAGAACCTTCGAGTTCCCTCACAAATTTGGCACGATGCTGGTCACATGCTTGCGCATGTACAGGAAGAATCCAGAATTATTCCCTTGCTAAGTCAGCACGACACCCAAAGCGTGACTCCAACAAATCTCCCAAACTTTGCAGATTGCATCACGGCTTATTTTCGATCTTCTTCTTAGCTTAGAGATTATTTAGATTTTTCCTGTACTTGTTGTATAAATAAGCGATAAGTCAGCTACAGTCACACATTACACATCGTATAAATACGCAATAAGTCAGTTACTATTTGCATCTTGTAGTAGATAGTTCAATTTCTGTAAATATTCCAGTGTCGATCATCGGAAATCCCTTGTAATTCACCTTTCCATATGTATAAAATATCAACCACTCCATTCAGGGGGACAATAAACCTTCCTAGAAGTCCCGGTGTCTAATTATGATGAAACCTAGAACTCCAATTCGATTCCAATAAAAAATGAACCTCAACAAATTGGCACCCACCGTGGGGCTCTAGGTGAAGATTCCAATCAGAAATCCTAATTTCAATATTTCTACTATTTGTCCTCTTAGTCAAATTCCACTTCCACTCTCAAATTTCTGAAAATCCCCTTTCTCTATCCTAAAAACATTCCAAATGGCTTCTAATTTTGTCGATAATCTATCTAACTTCTCTCATACTCCCAAAACTGACAACTCTACTCAAGCTCAGGGTAAATGAACCATTCCCAACATTCCGATCACGCCCGTTTCAGGTGTGGATGACACCCTGCGTGAGCTGATCATGCCAATCCAATAGTTTCATGGAGAATCTGCTCGCGAAGTGTAGTCGCTACGTGAAGACATGATTCGCAGGACTGCGAGGATTCTAAAGATCCTATTTATCGGAG
>AYJT01013832.1:0-11413 GCA_001278415.1 Ocimum tenuiflorum | reverse complement strand
CCAACTCTCTCGTAATTGTCCCACTAGACAATAGGGTATCGATAACAAATTAGTGCTTGACGATGTTTTTTTACACCTAGTCCCTGAGTTCGATCTTTTTATTATTGCGACCCGTTTTCCGTCAAAGAAAACGTGTATCAGTCCTTAAGTCGGAAACCACTGTCAAAGCTACACAGTGCTCATCACTATGGTAGGTGGGGTCATAACTTCCAGCTTCATCCTTTCAAATTCTCGAATCAGTTCTTCTTCGTGAGTTAAGAATGCATACACTCTTGAATCAGCCTTACGGCTCAAAGCATCTGCTACAGTATTTACCTTTCCTGGATGATAGTTAATGATGAGGTCGTAATCCTATACTAGTTCTAGCTATTTGCGTTGCCTCATGTTCAAACCCTTCTGCTCGAAAAAGTATTTTAGAATTTTGTGATCGGTGAAGAAATCGAACATTATACTCCACACAGATGATGTCTCCATATCTTTAGAGCATGCATTATCGCTGCTAACTCTGGGTTGTGCGTTGGATAATTCATCTCATGTGGTCTCAACTATCTTGAAGCGTAGGCGATCACCTTAACCATCCTGCATCAATACACATCCCAATCCACTCTTAGATGCATCGGTGTAAACCTTGTAGTCTTTCTCGGGCTTTAGGACGGCTAACACTGGGGCAGTTATCAATCTTTTCTTCAACTCCTGGAAACTTGCCTCACATTCGACTGCCCATTCAAACTTCAACCCCTTCTATAGAAGTCGCGTCATAGGCTAGGCTATCTTGGAAAATGCTTCGATGAAATGATGGTAGCATCCAGCAAAACCTAAGAGACTTCGTATCTCATTTGGTGTAGTGGGAGTCTTCCATTCACTCACAGCCTGCACCTTAGACGGGTTTACCTTAATGTCATCTGCTTACACGATATGGACTAAGAACATTACTTCCCTCAACTAAAACTCGTACTTACTAAACTTGGCGTATAACCCCTCATCCCTCAAGGTCTCGAGTACTATCTTCAAGTGCTCTTCATGCTCTTGTTACCCTCTTGAGTAGATGAGAATGTCGTTGATGAAGACCAACATGAAACTGTTCGATTAGGGTTACAATATTCAGTTCATCAGGTCCGTGAATATTGCTGGTGCATTTGTTAATCCAAAGGGCATCATTGCAAATTCATAGTGACCATATCTGAATCTGAAGATGGTCTTGGGAATATCCTAGTTTCTAATCTTTAATTGGTGGTATTTTGATCTCAAATCGATCTTTGAGAAAATACTTGCTCCTCTGAGCTGATCGAACAAATCGTCAATCCTTGGTAATGGATATTTATTTTTCAATGTGACCTTGTCCAGCTCTTTGTAGTCGATACACATCCTTAGCGATCTATCTTTCTTCTTTATGAATAAGACTGGCGCACCCCATGGTGATACGCTCACTGGAATCCCAACTCTAACAACTCTTGTAATTGAGCTTTTCACTCTTGCAGCTCCTTTGGCACCATTCTGTACGGTGCTTCAGAAATTGGGGTTGTTCGAGGCTCTCGGTCGATTGTCAACTCCAGCTGACAATCTGGTGGTAATCCGAGCAACTCTTTCGGAAATACATTGGGAAATTCTCAAACAATTGGCACATTCTCTAGGCGTCTCTTCTAGTTCATTTTCATTGAGATGTACCCGGTAAGCTCGACTACCTTCGTTTTTGACAAACTTCCCGGCTTGCAGTGCTGAAATGATGGGGATCTTTTCTCTTTGGATTCCATAGAAGTGGACAGCCTTCTGTCCTGGCTTCCGAAATGAGATCCTTCTCTCTCGGCATCGAATTGTTGCGTACCTCTCAATCAGTCAATCCATTACGAATATGACGTCCACGTTACACATTCTTAACACATGTAATCTACCCACTGGAAGTCTTAGAGGAATTAAGGTTATTTCAAGATTCGAACACACACGTCTAATCTCCATAATCTCTCCCGAATGAGTGGCTACACTCATACTCTTGGAAGCTTCCTCGTGACATAAATTTAAGTTCTCTGTGCATGCTTCAAATATGAAAGAATGTGATGCTCCAGTATCAAATAAAATGATGATAGACATATTGTTAATCAAACCTATACCTGTCAGGTTTCCTTGCTCTCCTCCTACCCTGACGGTACTGCTAGGGCCTTCGGTTCTGCGCTTGATTATGCTGTGGGTTTCTCCTTGGCTGATCTTAGATGGCCCTCAGCAACTGGCCTTTCACTTGGGGCTTTTGGACACTCCCTTGGGTCCTATTTCTGCACTGGGATGCAAAGTGCCCTACTTTCCCACACTTGAAGTAGCTATCCCAAGTGCGGGGCACTTTCCTTGGTGCTCTCTCCCACAACGACCACAATTTCCACTTTGCCCAGGCAACATAGCTCTCATCACTTGATTACTTTCCTGAAGACTCAGAAACTGATTGTTACAGCTCGGTGGTAGTAGCGTGTAGCGCTTAAACTGGCAGCTGAACTGCAACCTCTTGATGCTCTCTTGGCTCTAACCTAATCCTCGAGAACTTTCCTCCCATTTTCTCTTCTGCCTTTGGCTTTGCTGGCCTGAGTTGCAACTGGTCCTTCGTCCACTTCAGGGAGGAAAGCCTCGACTTCCATGGCTCGGTCGAGCATCTCCTTGAAGGTCAATTTGCTATGTCTAGCCAATGTAGTTCGAATCTCGGGCCTCAGCCCATCTCTCAACCTTCTTGCCTTATTATCATCAGTGTCCACATGGGCCACTGCATACCTAGCCAGCTCACAGAAACAATGATCATACTCGGTCACCGTCATCTTTCCTTGTCTCAGATTATGGAACTCGCTCTCCTTCTGTAGTTTGTAGCTTAGGGGAATGTACCTCTCGTACAGTTCCTCTTTAAAGTTCGCCTAGCTAAAGTTCTGATACTGCTCATCAGTCAAAGTCTTTCTAAACTCTTCCCACCAACGGTCAGCTTCTCCAGTCAGCTGATGGGGCATGCAGATCAGCTTCTCGCGATTAGTGCATTCTAAAAACTCAAAAATCTTCTCCAGGGCTCTCACCCATTCCTCAGCTTCTGTTGTTTCCCCTGCCCCGTTAAACTTCTAGCATCCTGCCTCAGGAATACTTCCCTAATTCTTCTCGTAGTGGGGGTGGTGGTGGTGCAGACTCTGCTGCAGATTTGATCTCCAGTTCAAGTTCGTTATTGCTCTAGTCTCTTTCATATCCTGGTCCTCGTCCTCCCTTTCTGCCTCCATTATCCTCCTTATCCACCCCTCACATTCCTTTTATGTCGAGGCATTCTGAAAATTTAAACCATCAATACTCACTCATATACAATCATGTGTCAATCAATGGGTGCCACGCGCCTCAATCTCATTTCATAATAGCATTCAAAACATCAACATTTACACCATAATCGCATCCCATCACCAAAAATAAAAAGACTCATCATTCTAACAATAACCATAGCATAGATAGGAAAATTGCCTTCACGAGAACTTTACAACAATTCAAAAATAGCAAAACAGGGCATCTAACAAACAAGGTTCACCCCTTTACAAAATATTCATATCGAAATCAGGAAACATAAGCCTAGACTACCTAGATTAGTGTCATCACTCAGATAGCCATCCTCCAATCTGCTCTACTGCAGGTCTCTCGGCAGTGGTGCTCTTGGCATCAGACCAGTCGAGTAGTGGCTCAACCTCCATTGACTCCCCAAACACGAGTAGGTGAAGGGACATACCGATTGCGGTTTTGAATGTTATTCGATATGCCCATAATGCATCATCAAGTCTTGTCGGCCAATCCATCACGGTGACCACCGACTTCTCCAAGATTTGCTTAATCTCTCGATTGGCCAACTCCGTCTGGCCATTCGCTTGAGGATGATACGGACTCATGATCTTGTGCTTGACATCGTACTTTGCTAACAAAGTCCTAAGCTAATCGTTCTTGAAATGAGATCCTCCATCACTAATAAGAGCTCTCGGTGTCCCAAACTGAGTCAAGATGTTCTTTTGAAGGAACTTAATCACTACCTTGGAGTCATTGGTGATTTTAGGCACATATAATCAATACTGAGCAAAATGTCATTAGTGATTATGGCACCATGAAATCAATATACCACACTGCTCAACCCACCAGTATACAATCCCGTCGGTGCACCTCCGATACAAGTAAGGATCATCCCAATAATAAACTGGGCATCATGTAAGAATTTCTTTTGCTGCCGTGAGTCCAAGATTGGTGGCACCAAGCCATACACAGCATAGTTTGTAAGTCTACTTACCCTGACAACTCCTGAATCTAAAACAGCTCGTCATCTCAAAATTGTTATTAATACTTTCATTTGGATCATTGCTTTCCACTGGATTCACTAATCACGACAATGGTCCGTGATGACATTCTCTCAGCCCTTCCAGTCCTTAATCTCCATATCAAACTCGTACAACAGTAGTACCCACCAGATCAATTTGGCTTGGCATCCTTCTTCACACACAAGTATCGGAACGTTGTGTGATCCTTGTACATCACCATTTTAGTTCTTATCAAGTAGGGTCCGAACGTATCAAATGTGTAGACCACAACAAGAAACTCCTTCTCTGTGGTGGTGTAGTTGAACTATCCAGGGTATTGCTAGCATCGTGGATAACGAGAAATTGCTTATCCCTGTTCTGGCCAAACCAACTCCAACTGCCCAATCGCTCGAATCACACATCAAAATGAATGGCCCTGACCAATCCGGTGACATCAAGACTGCGCAGTCGAGAGCTCCTTCTTCAGAGTATCAAAGGACTCCAAGCACGATTCATCAAAAGCAAACTTGGCATCCTTCTCCAATAGTGAACTGAGAGGCTTGGTGATTTTGGAGAAGTCTTGCACAAAACACCGGTTGAACCCAGCGTGACCAAGAAAACTCCTTAGGCTTTTCACATTGGTTGGCGATAGTAACTTAGATATTGCTATGATTTTTTGCCGGATCCACTTCCAAACCTGCAGCAGACACATTGTGGCCGAGGACCACACCTTCTCGCACCATGAAATGGCATTTCTCCCAGTTGAGAACAAGATTCATATTCTGACAATGCTGCAAAACAACAGATAAATTCTCCAAGAAAGTGTCATATGAAGAACCGAACACAGAAAAATCATCCATGAAGACCTCCATAATCTTCTCTTCAAGTCCATCGAAGATCACCATCGTACACCGCTGAAAAGTAGCAGGTGCATTACAAAGTCCAAAAGACATGCGGCGATAAGCAAAGATTTCATACGGACAGGTAAAGGCAGATTTATGTTGATCTTCGGGGACAATAGAAATTTGGATATACCCTGAACAACCATCAAGAAAGCAATAAAATTCATGTCCGGCCAACCTGTCCAGCATTTGATTTATAACGGGAAGAGGGAAGTGATCCTTATGGGTAGCAGCGTTCAGCATTTTGTAGTCGATACACATCTGACATCCGGACACTACCGTGTCACTGCTTCTTTCCCATTTTCATCCTTAACCATAGTAGTTCCACCCTTTTTCGCGACCACCTGCATTGGACTCACCCATTCACTGTCAAAAATTGCATAGATTACACCTGCATCCAACTGCTTAGGCACCTCCTTTTCTGACCACATCTTGCATGATCGGATTTAACGTCCTCTATAGCTGCACTTTTGGCATGTATTCATCTTCCATCAAAATTCTGTGCATGCAGATAGCAGCGCTAATACTCTTTATGTCAGAGATAGTCAAGGCGATGGCCGACTTATGTTCTCACAAAACTTTCAACAATTCATCTAACTGTGAAGGAAATGAAACAAAAGATACGATTATCGGATATGTTTCATTCTCACCCAAAGAGGCATACATTAAATGATTTGGCAACGATTTCAGTTCGAGCTTTGGAGCTTTCTCCTTCTTTTCCTTATCCTCCAATTCTTTCATCCTTTGTTCCTCCAGATTTTGGAGCTCCAAGAACTTCACTTCCTCCATCTTTGTTTCCTCCAAAGCCTCACCTAGCTTTGAAACAGACTCACACAAAACATCACAAGCATCATCCTCATAAAGAGAATGTTGTAAACTAAAATCAACAGAGTTAGAAATCAAAGAATGAGAATCACAAAAAGAAGGGAAAGAATGAACCATATGGTACACCTCAGAGTAAGAGTTGGAGTCATGGTGCCTCATCGCCTAGTAGATGGAGAAGGTAAACTTCTTGTCATCTACTCGTAGAGTCAACTCCCCTTTCGTCACATCAATAAGCTCATCTCCAGTCAACTCCCCTTTCATCATTTCTCTGACTTCCGAGGTGTCTACAACCTTGCTCAATTTAATCAAATTGGAGATCCAGCTCGATCGAATTTAGTTCTCTATCTCAAACCCAGAGTTTTATTCTTCCTCACTTCGACCGAATTGGAGCTCCGGTCATTTGTTGAACATCAATTCGATCCAATTGAGACGGTAATTTGGTAGAATTCAGCTCTCGTCCTCAACAAACACTTTTCAAACTTCAACCTTGCTTTTCACGACTTCTTAAATCGAATCTTCATTATTTTTTCCCATTAAACACTACAATAAACCTGAAATGCACTGAAACCCGAGATTATGTAGTAAAGCTCAATTAACAGCTAAGCGATGCAATTTGTAAGATAATCTGCACATGACGTTCTTTCACAAAATATTTGTGACCTCAATATCTCAAATACGGAACATGTCTTCTACTTCTACCCACTTGGTAAGATAATCTGTTACGAGGAGGATATACTTCTTTTGTCTTGCCCCGCGGGGTAACTTTCACATAGTATCCATCCTCCATCTGGCAAATGGCCAAGTCGAAAAGCTTAAATGTAGGGGCTCAGCTTGTTGGCCGCTAACCCCTTCGAACCTCTGACACTTGTCACATTTCTTTCGGAGCTTCTCAGAATTGGTTACCGCAGATGCCACTATGCAAATCTATCGATACATCGAGGCCCTAAGCTCGACTCAAATACCTCATTAATGGAATCTAGAAGGACCTTTTGTACAGATAGCCATCTATTAGGCGAACAGAGTAGCCTTTCCTTTGCAATTTAAGAGTAGCTATGCGGTCGGTCGGTATTGTTTCTTTTTTCAAATATTGCAGCATTTCTATTATCCAGTCATCTAGATCTTCGACCACCAAAGCTATTGTACCTTCAAGCTCGGTCTCCTTTGTCACTTACCATTAGACTATCAGCATGGAAATCATTCTGATCTCTTTAGTCCGAGCCCTTGCCGCAAGATTGGCGAGGGCATCTGCATGTATATTCCGCTCCCTCAGGATGTGAGTCACGTTAGTTTCATCGAAATGATTTAGCTCTTTCTTTAATAGATTGAGGTATTGCTGCAGCTTAGAACTTTTTACTTGAAATTCCCTAGAGAGTTATTTCACTACCGATTGAGAGTCGTTGCATACAAGTACTTTAGGTATCTTGAATTTGAGCAGAACTGGAGTCCGAGGATCAGAGCCTCGTACTCGGCTTCATTTTTTGTGGATGAAAAAGAGAACTGGATAGCTCTTTTGACGATTTCTCCACTTGGTGATTCCAGCACGAGTCCTGCACCAGTTCCTCCCTGGTTGCTAGCACCGCTTAAAGATAAGGTCCAGGTTGGCTCTTCTTCTCTAGTGATGCTAAGTAGTTCTTGTTCGGCTTTGATATGCAGATCGGTTGAGAAATCTGCAATGAAGTATGCTAATATCCGAGACTTCAGTGTTGTCCTAAACTCGAACTCGAGCCCGTATCCCCCTAATTCCATAACCCACTTCATCATTCGGCTAGTTAGATCTGGCTTGGACATCAGAGGAGGGTTAGTTAGGTACCTTTTTAATTCTTTGATAGAAGATTTCCACGCAGCCGTCCACTCGAACATGCCTGTTTTTTTAGGGCCTCGAAGAAGGGCGAGTTTTTCTTTGAGTATTTTAAGACAAATGGGCTGAGAGCTGCCAATCTCTCTATCAACTTTTGTATTTTCTTGGCGTTGGTGGGAGCTCGGAGGTTTTTGATGGCCTTGATATGATTTGGATCGGCTTCAATTCCTCTACTGGATACAAGATAATCCAAGAATTTCCCCGATGTAACCCCAAAAATACATTTAGTAGGGTTTATTTTCATATTGTACTTGTTTAGGATCTCAAAGAACTCTTGAAGATGGGCGAGACGGTTCTGCGGCTTGAGAGATTTACCAACATGTCGTCGATGAAGACCTCCATGGTCTTTCTGATCTGTTCCGTGAACATTCTATTCACGAGTTGTTGATATGTCAAACCCTCATTTTTTAGCCCAAACAGCATAACACGATAGCAATAGATATCCTTGTTAGTCATGAATGTGGTTTTCTCCTGATCTTCCTTATATATTATGATTTGATTATAGCTTGAAAAGGCGTCCAAAAATGACATCATCCCATGGCTGGAGGTTTCATCGACTATTCGATCTATGTGAGGTAAAGGAAAAGGGTCTTTCGGACACGCTTCATTGAGGTGTGTGTAATCGACAAAGACCCGGTTCTTTCAATTTTTCTTTTTCACCACGGCAATGTTAGAGAACTAATCCAGTTATTTCACCTCCCGTATTGCATGAATTTTGAAATGTCTAGCCACGTCATTGTCGACAGCTGCATTCTTCTCAGGTACAAATTGCCGACACTTCTGTTTGATAGGTTTGAAGGTTGGATCCACCTTCAACTAGTGCGTGGTGATGCTAGGGTCGATCCCGATCATGTCCTCACATGACCAGGCAAAATTCAGCGTTCAGCCATAAAGAACTCCACTAGCTACTTCTTCATCTCCAAAGTCAGATGAGCTCCAATAAATGTTTGTCACGATAGGTCTTGCAAATCTATGGGGACCTCCTCCACAACTTCTTCTCCAGTGGTATCGAACGGTGTTAGCTTGACATCTTCTTTACTCGGGATGCGATCTGGCGGATCCGACGTTTCCGGCACCATTTTTTTGGGATCTGACATGAATTTTGTGATCAGATGGGAGTTTGTTATGATGAAGTCAATATCCGGCCAATTTTTGGATGAAATGAATCAATATTAATAAATTAATTTATGGCTTAAGGGCTAGACGTTGAGAAATTAATTATATTAATTTCTTGTAATTGGTCCCGATGTTGGCCCAATACTATTTTAATCCAAGGAAATCCTAGGCCCGGTAGGAAAGCCCACTATATCTCATCTCTATATGGGTTTGTGATTAATAATTATAACACAATTCACGTGACACAAAAAATCACAGAAACCCTACGGAACATCATAGTGGGCGACGATTATAGGGATTCAGGACTTGGAAATTTTGCAGATTTTGTCATCATTAGATTGTGTGGATTAGGCAGGGGATACAACTCATAATCTATTTTGGAGTTACCATATACATCCAGAGACAATCTTTGCATCAAACTCGTTTCCAATAGAAACATATTAGGATTTGAACTGTGATCAAATGCATGAATTGATACCTGTAATTAATTACATTGGCTAGATATATTCTACTATACTCGATTTATCATTTTTAATTTATATTCTTTGATTATCTCACCTATTTGTTTCTTGAATTCAAATCTCAAAATCCTCCTATTTGTATATTAGTTTTTATTTTAGTTTATTCTGTGGAATTAAATTAGTTACATTGTTATATGTGGATTCAGCCCTACTCATCACTCTACAAATTTATTTGTTCTTAGCAGAATTTTATTTTTCGAGTCCTCGACACTAGTTCAATTTGTTAATTTTAGAAAGAAATTATTTCTTTTTCGAGTTTGGAACAAAAGTAAACTATTATGAGTAAAAGAAAACGGTTTTTTTCTAGGGACTTTGGGCCTAATCATGTTATTGCGAACCTCGATGATGGTAGAATCAAAATGAAAGTATGAGATGAAAAGTAACATTTTCGGACCAACATGAAACAAGACAATGTCTAAAAGAGATGAAAAGAGAATGAAATTTATGTTAACAATGGGACTAAAAATAAATCATTAAGATCAAAATAAAATGAAATCCTAATCTATAAAAAGAGAAAAAAATTTTAATTTGCTCAATAATATTTGTCTTTTAGAAACGAACAAATACAACCATTCAAAATCTCAATAGTAACATCAAATACAGAGTCTAGAAAATAGATTGAACAACAATAATCTCGGCACTCCAATCTTAAATAGATTCATCTCCCCCATCTCTCTCATTCTCTCTCTGTCTCTGTGTGTGTATATATATGCCCATGGTTCCATTCAATACCATAGTGAGAATTTTGGAGTGAATTAAGTGTCATAAAATGGAATACACCAAAACCACCCCTATCTTCTTCCTCCTCCGGTTGTCAGTCGTGATAGCCCTCGGCTCTACTGCCGCCGCGGCCAAAAGCAAAATCAGCAGCATATACGCATTTGGCGACTCCATATTCTATGCCGGCAACAACAACCACCTCCTAACCGTCTGTCGCTCCGATCACAAACCCTACAGAATGGACTTCCCCAACAAAGTGGCATCAGGAAGATTCATCGACGGCATGACGGCAACTGATATTCTAATACCAAGACTTGGAATCAAGGCAGTGTTGCCGGCGTACAAAGATTCCGCTGTGAGGTCCGGTGACTTGCACAGCGACTTGTCCTTCGCGTCGGCGTACTCGGGGTTTGATGTTCTCACTCCAATGGACACTGGTGTGCTGAGCATGGACAAACAATTTGAGTATTTCGAGGAGGCGTTTGAGAGGATGAACAAGTATATGGGGACTAACAAGACAGGGAAGGCGGTGGAGAATGCATTGTTCTTGATTTTCGGTGGGACTAATGATATGAATTATAATTATTATCTTTTGCCGCTGAGAAAGGTGGCTTTATTCCGTCTCTCAATACCATGATTTGTTGCTCAAGAACCTTCAGACTTTTATTGAGGTAAGTTTTATGTTGTTTCTCTCTTCATCTATTATTATACGGTTTTAAGTTCTCTCATTAAATCTTATTTTCCATATCTTATTAGGTATGTATATTATGTTATGTCATTGCCTATGTATAAATTAGATATATTGTAGATACATCTGCTTTATACAGAATATATTTGTTCCATTTTGATGCTTGTTTTGAAATAACATGTACGTATATAAATATATAATGATGCATGTTTCTGTGTGCATATACGAGCCAGATTAAGACGTAGGTGATTAGGTATATGCGAGTCATTAAAAAATTTCATATGCAAAAAATTCACCTTTACATAAAAAATATTTAATTTTTATCTGTTGATATTGCTAGTCATATATGGTCCAAATAAACACTAGGTAGATACAATATTCTTCACACATGTTTCACATGGACACACAGAATGCATGTCTAATATATATTATATACTATCTGCAGTGTGCATGCTACGTTTATCTACTTTTAATAGATATTATCCTTAAGTACTAACCAACTCTTT
>AYJT01013797.1:0-15244 GCA_001278415.1 Ocimum tenuiflorum | reverse complement strand
ATGAATGATAATGTGATGAGCTCATTGATGAAGTAAATGATGAATTATAAGGAATGTTTTGATGAACACGAGAGGATTTCAGAACAATAAAACCTCATGGGATTTCATGTGCTTGTGCTGACTCTTCTTATATAATTTATGTTTTGGCGATATATCCACTGAGTGCTTTTGTACTCACGCCCTGCATATATTTCTAAAATGTACAGGTTGAGCGCCATGAGGAGAGGAAGACGTTGAGTTTAAGGAATTATTTTGAGATAATATTTTCACTAGAGAGTGCATCTTCATATGTATTCTCCAACCATGCTTCCTGATTCTAAACTTTTGATTCGATGTCTGTAATTTAATGCATACTATTATGTTGGTTCTGTAACTTAACTTCTCTTTCATTTCTGTGATCGACTCCTTTAAGTTTATTTCTATAACATTACTTCTTCTATACTCGTTATCTGAGTTACCCATCTTGATTTTTGTCGATAAATGATTGAATCTCATCTTTCAATGCAAATATTAAAGTGGCGACCCGGCCAGGGAGGTCGGGGCGCTACACTTTGTTTTGCTTCGGTTGAGGCTGTGAGTTGGAACGTTAAACAGTGCTTCTAGTCTCTCATTAAAATATTAAGGTACAAGTTGGTTCTGGAAGGAAACTAGCAAATCAAGTACTAGTTCCATTTTTAAAAAAAATGAATCAGGTCCAAGACGATTGACCAGCTCTGATACCACTCTATAACGCCCTGACCTCGATAGTCAGGACGCTACTGACACAACCAAGTGATAATAAAAGATTAAGCATCATCGTCATTCATTCACTATTTACATATGTAAGTAGATAAGAAATGAGATACGAAATGGGAGAAAAGAACATTCATAGTAGGAGTTAAGTATTGAAGTTACAAAACCAACAAGGGAAATATTTGTTCAAACATTAAGAATGCGGTTTAGAGTTTGACAACAGAAAGTATGGTTGAAGAGTACATATGATGATGCACCCTTCGTAGCGCTAAGTTCTCATTTTAATTCTCTACTTAACATCCTCACAACTCCACAGCTCTCAACTTGCACATTTAGAAATATATGCAGAGCGTTACTACATAAGCACTCAGTGGGCGCATTGCCGAAATGTTACATACATAAAACCATTTTGTGTTGCCCATTCAATTGGCAGAACATGGGGTTTTAGTTGAAAACATCCCACGAACGCTAAAATAATTTTAAGTATGTGCACATTTTCAAATCATGCTATCTGTTTTCTATGATTAACCGACTAGGGAGTAGGCCTTCCCACTCTAGTCATTGTGCGCAAACACCTCATAAAACCCAGTGACTGTGAATGCCATGAGTTCATCATTCAAAAACATTCATAGCTCCATCATCATCACCATCATCATCGTCATTCATCACATAATCCATCTAAGAACTCCCCAAGTAGTATCGTACAAGCGGGAGATAATTGAGCATGCAAAATCACTTATAGACAATCACATTATTGGCAAACGTAATTTCAGGATTTTCAAAAAGGTAAAACACATTTAGTTTCATATCTTTTAGTTCAGAAAACCCACCTGAAGTCCTTACTACATAGCGGTTTCTCTCTTATTGAGTTCGGTCCGCTTCGTGTCCTTTTGGCACGTGCACCTTCATAGTAAGTCATAAGAGTGTGAAGTTCCTACCATCGACTCACATTGATGTTATCGTATTTCATAATTTCTTAGAATTTCTAATACAATCACTGGGTTTGGAGTGGAGACTTGAAATACAAGACTGGAAGTGGTCTGTTAAATTTCTAAAAAAGGGTGTCTGACTCGGTCGATCCAGGACAGGGTCGAGTCGATGGAATGACGGTTTCAAGGTTCGATCGAATAAATCATAGTCAACATAATCAAAGGCGTGGATCGAGGGGTTCGAGGTTCAATCAAATAAATCAGAGTGAACATGATCGAGGCGATGGTTGAGGATTCGAGATTCGATCAAATAAATTAAAGTGAACATGATCGAGGCGATGGGTTGAAAATTCAAAGTTCGATCGAATAAATTGGAGTGATCATGATCAAGGCGATGGGTCGAAGATTCAAGGTTCGATCGAATAAATCAGAGTGAACATGATCTAGGCGATGGGTCGAGGATTTGAGGTTTGATCGAATAAATCGGAGTGAACATGATTGAGGCAATAGATTGAAGGTCCGAGGCTCGATCGCATTAAGCGAAATAGATACATTATTGAACGATAAAGGTCAATTTAGGTTTGGATTCAAGGCTCGATTGAGTCAAACAGAACAGGAAATGATCGGGTCGATAAGAGGTTGGGTCGGGTCGATTAGGTAGGTAGATCAAGTGCTAGATCAGGGTTGAAAAGGGTTTTGAGGTGTTCTTGAGGGATCGGCTTGATCTTCAAACATGATCGAGTCGATCTTCAAGTGTTCTTGAGTGATCGGGTCAATCTTCAAATATGATCGAGTCAATCTTCAAGTTTTCTAAAAAATTTTCTAGGGTTCTTGGCTAACCGAGTCGATCGGGTCATCGATCAAGTCGATTGAGTTCCTGGAAAGTCTCGAGAATTTTTATTTTTTTTGCATTTTTGGTCCAAATTAATTTTTAAGGTGTCTTTGAATTCCTAATTTGAAGAATAACAATATTATAGAGTCAAAGCCAACATTCTAACATGTCTCGACATGAAATCGAAGTAAGGTAAAACTAGGGTCTTAGCAATTGGTGAAGAAATTATGTTCTTGTTATGGAATCTCCCTAGTTATAGCATGATCATGAATAAGCAACAATGATTATCAAGATTCAGGGCATAATCATGGCATGTTGAGGGTTTTTGAATGAAAAGAAGTTTAGGGCTTTTACCTTAAAATGAAATTCAAATTCATAGATAAGACTATAGCTAGCACTCCCTTCCATCTTCCCTCCGATTCGATGTTTCCGTAAATTTTGGCTCGACAATTTGTCTAAGTATCGATTGAGTTTTAATTTTTTTCAAGAGCTTCGCATCAATTTTGAAGGATGAGAAATGAGGAGGGAGTGGGCTTATTTATAAGAGAGGGAGGGCAAGTGAGGACAAAATAGATGACATCATCGTTCTATCTCCAAACCCCTTATGCGACATATTTCGATATTCAATTTTTGATCCAATCAAACAAGCTTTCTTTAATTAATTATTGTTTGATGATTTATGATTTAGTAACATCTTGGGTTTTACCTATATTTTTAGGTCATGACATCATCATTTGATAATTTCCCGGGAAAACTTTGAATCCCGATAACTTTTGATATATTTGTTCGTTTTTAGATCCAAAACTACTTCTAAAATTCTCATGACATTATCTATTACTATTAATCATATAATACGCAATATGAACTCTTGAAAATAAATGTTATTTACACCGGTCGATCTAAAGTGATCGCAAATGTTGGTAGAAATTGGTGGCGAATTGGTGGTCTATCACCCTTAGTTGCAACCTCTCCAGTTCTTTAATCAGGTTATCCTCACGAGTTAAGGGTGCAAACATCGAATCTGATATGCAATTTCATGCATCCCTTATAATGTTATCCTACCTGGGTGGTATCTTACGGACAATTCGTAGTTCTCAAATGATTTTGACTATCGCTTCTACTTCGCGCTATGATATTTCTACACCAAGATATATTCGAGGCTTTTATGACTCATCTACATAGATATATGTATAGGTATGCATGTATTTGTATATATATATTGTGCATCATACTCTATAGGATGATGTCTCTTAGTCTTCAAGGCATGGACTATTGTCATTAGCTCTAGATCGTACTGATAATTCTACTCGTGAGGTCTTAGTTGTTGCGGTGCTTAAATTATCGCCTTTCTTTTCCTTCAAGAGTATGCATTTGAGTTCATCCTTGCAACATCAATACACATTCTATAATCTTTTGTGACTTTTAGAATTATCTATAATTGGGGTCGTACTCAAGACTTCTTAAATCCTTACAAACTAACTTAGTATTTATTGCTCGTCTAAACTTTAATCCTTTTGTAAGAGTTGCATCATCAGTCTCGTTTTCTTGAAAAACCTTTGATGAAATGTTGATGGTAGTATGCTAATCTCAAGAAACTCTTGATCTAGTGTGATGCTATCGGTGTTCTCTATTTCTTCATCACTAATACTTTTGGGGGGATCCATATAACATCCTTGATTGAAGTAGTATATCTTAGAAACATCATTATTCTCAGCTAGGATCAATACCTATTTAATTATGTTGTGCGGTGATTCATTCCTCTAGGTACCGGAGACTAATCTCAATAGTTCCCTTATTCCTCTTCTCTTTTCGAGCAATTTGGTAGATCATCCATGAAGACATCAATAAATACCTCTAAGTGAGGGAGGGGGATCCTACTAATCGAGTCCATGGACACTACAGGTCTGATGACGAGTCCGAATAGCATTGCTATGACTTCTTGGGGTCCATATCTTGTTTAGGCATTAAGGTTCTCTCCTTCGGTCTGCAACTAAAGGTGTTCAGACCATAGATAAATCTTTGTAAAGATGCTCTCATTCTTTGACTGGTCAATTCGATATTCGATTCTTGGGGTTGAATATTGATTTTCTAGGGTGGTCTGGTTAATTTCCTCAGTGGCCTAAACGTCTAAGCGTTAGGTCGTCTTTCTCCTTTTTTTTTTTTAAAAAAAAATCACTTGTATCCTTCAAAGCAATACGTTGATCACTTAAACTTAACTCTAATGACCCTCGTGGTTACATACCCTACTCTTATGGTTTCTTGGGAGTCATTTGATAAGACTTTGGATATGGGAGCTACCTTGGTTTCTGAGTCCATTTTGAAGTCTGATTGTTGGTTCAAACATGAATTGGGCTGTTCCTCTAGAAACACATCTACGATTTCTCTCATTTCTCTTGTCTCCTCGATTGACTTCTCTCATCTCTCATCCTTATTGGGTATCATAGGGAAGCTTAGCTTCCTCCTGTGTTCCTCAATATTCTAGGTCGTAAGGTGGATATTATCGGTGTCTTTCCTCTCTGTCGAATTTTATGGAGATCCATGAAAATCTTGATGGCTTCTGGATGACTATCCTACGTGCCTTCCAGGAAATGGTTTCATAGTCCATAAGTTACCATTCTATTTCTAATTTCACATTGGCATTGCATACCTCTGATGCCTTTAGCTCTTTAGCTATGGGTTCATGGGATTCTAATTTCATCTCTTCGTCCTACCGTGCGTGGGTGGAATCCACACTCTCCCTCAAAGGTGTAGTTACATCAATCAAGGGGTGATTCTACAGGGCTTAGTTCTAAGTTTATATGCATGTTTTTCACAATGAGGAATGTGATACACTATTTTCGGATAATGCTATGACAAGAAATTTCAAAATCAAAATGTACTTGCTAGATTGCATTGCTCAATGCTTTATGGCCTCTGCTCCTTATTTCCTAATTCTGAATCTATGCATATATCCTATCTAGACGGTGTTGTGGAGCTCTTTCGTTTTGCTACGGTCTTTTAGACAGTGTTGTCGTATCAATCGAACATTTCTAGGCTGACATTGAACTTGCATGACCCTAATTTATAGTTTGGGTTTGTCCTGGCATTGGGCATTTCTTCGAAGGCACTATTTGGCAAATGTCCTACTATTCCATGCTTAAAGCATTCACTTCCTAGTGTCGGGTACTCATCTATGTGCATCCTATCGTATCGACGACAAATACATTGATTCGGTTTCTTATGGAAGTCTCAAGCTAATTGGTTATCTCTCGGTCCTCTAAAGTTATAGCTATCATGACTTGGTGGTGGCAATAGTTGCTGTTAAGGATGATTTCCCATCCATGGCCTCCTTAACCTTTCTTGTTTTTATCTTGACCACAAAAGCAGTCCTCGTACTTTATCTTTTGGTCTTGACCCTGGTTTTTAGCTAACTCGTAAAGATTACTAGTCCTTCTCCTCAGGTAAAGATGCTTATACCTTTCTTGCTCGGCTTATGGTTTCCTTATATGATAGTCTCTCGAGACTTGCTAGTCGAGTTTGGATCTCAAGTCTCAGCCTATTTCTAATTATCCTAACATTCTTATCATTGGCATCCAAGGGCTATCATCGTTTAAGGATTACCAATAGGCTATTATAAATAGCACACGCGGTCAATTCCATAACATCATCTGAATTGAGAACACATAGGTTACGACTCAACTGTCTCATCAGACTATCCGTAATTTGCCATTCACAACAAGCAAACTAATTAAACTCCTAATTAAAAAAAGTAACTTTGCCTCTCAACTAGAGGCATAGGGTTTACGATGACATTCATATGGTCAAGTGGTAATCATAAGCATTTATATAATTCCGATAGTTCTACAAACACGAAAATCAATTTTTTTTTTCACAATAGATTTTTCCTTAATCTAGCATTTCCAAAATCAAGAAAAGATCTTTATATAAATGGTGATGTTAGTATCCCATAACCGACATTCGCTTTGTACTGAGCTACGGTGCCTGCATCTCACACTTAAGCAACCATGCATAATTTAATCAAAGTATTCGCATCCAAATCTATACGCATGAAAAATATGTTAAATCCCTTTCCCTTCTTAAAACTTACTCCTAATACTAATACTACTATTATTCATGCTAATACTAGATCCTATCTTAAGGTGTGAGGTATAATACTAGCTATTATCCTAAGGTAGGAGGTCTAACTCCTCACACAAGTTGATTCGACATCTGGTTATCTTCTTAGATAGTTAGCTACTAGCTTTAGCGCACTATCTTCATCTGCTTCCACAACGTGCTCAAATCCTGGCTCCGGGATTAACTCTTCTTCTAACTCAAGCTCTGATGTAGGATCTTCACCTGCGTCTAGCTCTGGGTCGGCTCTAGTACTACCTCTAATGCTACACTAGTCTCGATCTCTTGCTTGGATCATATAGATTGGTGAAAACAATAGATGGGTGATGATTTTAGGGTGATTTCCAATGTAAGGTGCATCTCCTTTTAAACAACATTATCAATCTAAATAGATTCCCCACTATCTAAGGGCTCTCGGTCATTATCCTAGCAAATTGGTCGTGAGATCCTCTGACTACGCCTTTCTAACGAGTGGTTGCAATGTTAATAGCCTCACGACACTCTCTGTCATGGTGACATTAAGAGCACGGGCCTCTGCCCAATTTAAGAAATATCGTCTAAGTAATTTTACAGAATTTTGGTCGTGACACTACTAATAAGTACGATAGTTTTACATTTATTCCTCGTGTGTCACTTGAATCACTGGCCTTTATCTCATAGCTTGGGATATTCCTTGCTATCCTGCAAGATTTACCTATGCACCCGTGACCGTGTCAAATAATAATGGGTAGTAAAGTCGTAGTGGGTCTCTAGGTTAGGTTCGGCTCTTCTCTAGGTCAACTATGCTAGACTTAGCATATAAGCTACCAAATAAACCAATCCACGTGGACCATCATGGCAAGAAATAATTTGAAATATATATACACTACTTCGGCGGTCCGGAATCATCACTGAGTGTTAGGCATTGGGGTGTGGGGTAAGTTACTAGTCTTCATCGTTCTTACACCATGTTAGTGCCTTGTCATATCATTTCTTTCCTTTTATTCGAGGCCGTCAGTTGATATTTTTCTTGTTCTTAACTTCGTATTTCTAACATCGTCCCAAATTTGTAGGAGTTCAATCCCTTGCTCATAGATTCTTGGTCGTGCAGTATCATTGCTAACTAAATCATTCTAGTACGTTCATCTTACAGATGTGTGTAACATACATATATCATTTTATTGTTCTTACTTTATGCATCTTAGGCAAAGAGTTCAACAGCCTATGTACGTGCCTATGAATTTTCCTCGCCATTTGTCATTCTAGATTTCTTTATCCTTTTGTTTCCCTATTGATTCATTTTGTTGGGTCGTTCTTTTTTCACATCCCATTAGCTGTAAGTTATTGAGCTTCTTTCGTCATGTACGTCGCAATATTGAAATTCGTACTTAGATCTAAGTTCAATCATTTCAGGGAGCATGCTTCCTAGTTTTCTACGTTATTGGAGAAAATTCATGTAAGAGATTTAACGTAATCATCCATTTTACACATGCTTAAATCTACACTAAACATATCTTTACATTACATCATGATTATCGCATTCACGTATCATATACGTCATGCTTGGACATACTAGCCTCAGTAGCTCAACATAATTTGCTCAGCTTCAAACAATACCAAAATACCGTCACGAAGTGGCTTTCAAAAAAAAAAATTATTTCATAAATAGGGTTTTCAAAAATCATTTCACAAAATTTCACTTAATGAAATTTCCAACTCGCCCCTTTTGGGCAAAATAATTCTTAACAATCATTAGAACTTGTCTGGAATACACGTCTCTCATGGGCATCCCCATGGCGACAAAACCATTTTATTTCAAGTTTACAAATTTTCAGCATTTTCAAAATCTTTTAATCAATTATTTACTCAACCTGCATGAGTTTTTGAAAGTGAAATCTTCACAATTCAAACTCGTTTTATAAATTACCTAGTTTTACTTCGATTGAGGCTGCGAGTCAGAAGATCGAGCAATGTTTCTTGTTCATATCAAAAGTTTAAGGTACAAGTTGGTTTTAGAAGGGAACTAGCGAATCAAGTACTAGTCCTAGTTTTCAAAGAATAAGTCAGGATCCAAGACGATTGACCCGCTTTGGTACCACTCCATAACGCCCCGACCTCGCCTGCTGCGACGCCATGATGGACCTAAAGGGAGGAATGATAATAAAAACATATGAACGAAGATCTAATCATAAAAATAATATAAAAAGAGATGGGATTTAAGTACATGCATTGTCGCAACATCAGAATTAAAATACGCACATCCATTTAATAGGAATAATTGTTTTGGAAGAGAAGGAGTGTGTGCTCATGCATTGCCAAAGTATGAAGAATAGGTTATAGAACCAACAAAATAAATGAAAGATAGATGCAAAGCTTAATATTCAACTAGAAGAAACATGGTTGAGGGAGTTATGTGAAGATACACCCCTCAGAGCATCTAAATTCTTAACGCGTCCTTGCTCAACGTCCTCATGACTCCACAACTCTCAACCTGTACATTTCGAAAGATATGCAGGGCATGAGTACGAAAGCACTCAGTTTGGACACATCGTCAAAACATACATTATATATATGAAAAGTTTGCACAAGCACATGGAATCCCACAAGGTTTTTTATTTTGAAATGCACTCGTGTTCATCCAAACCCTTTATTTGGTTTAACATTTAATTCATCAATGAGCTCATCACATCAACCACTCTGCATAAATAAAGGTGATCTATGGAGGAGGCCTCCTCACATAGTCACAATGCTCCCAATATGCTAGGTAAAATCCCCAACATAACGCCACCCACAATGTACTAATCTTGCCTACAGAGACAAGACCCAAATTGTAAATAAGTCACCAACCCCATTGGTCTCATCCAACCGATTTTCTCAGCACAGGCACGCATAGGGAACAAATTCATACTATACCAAAAACTGTTAAGTGCCAATAATTCAAGTTCGCAAACAAAACATGGTTCATAGATTTCACAAACAAAAGCAAGTTAAGTTGTCTTTATATATAAGAAAGTCCACCTCACGTCCTACTTCAATTCAAGGGTATGTGGGTGGAATCTGCTCAACAGCTCCCTCTGTGAGATGAGCACCTTCATGAAATCATTGATGTGAGTACAATATCAAGTTAATATTAACGACGTAATAAGTATACATAGAGTATCTCATAAGTCATGGATATTAAATATTTATGTAATACTTTTAGTCGTTGGGTCAGAGCAGACACATGGTTGGATACTTGGGATATCAACAAGGTTCAAAGATATCTCTTGATTTAGAATTGGAGCCTAGGTTTTATATATTTTTCCAATGCAGTCATTCAGTTGTGAAGCACGATTAAACAAGATGTCGATGAAAAGAGGAAAGGAATATTTGATTTGTTGGAAAAATGGTTAAGTGATGTATGAGTGGTGATTCTTTAGGTATATGCATTCTATGATGGTCACTGGTAAGGTTTCGAATAGGTAAGATACTGAATTAGATTGCGTAGGAAACAAGAAATTGTTTAATGAAGGGTGTTTGGTACAAATTAAATGGGAATAGATTCCTGATCGGGCCGATCAGGATATGATTGAGCCGGTCATGAGTCATTCTTGAATTAGGAATGGATTGAGGTGGTGATCGTGGGATCCAAGGTAAGGGGTTGATCTAAGGGTTGATCGGGAAATGAAATTTAGGATCGATTGAGGTTTGGATTGTTAGAAGGTGACATGATCGGATCGATCATGGGCTGATCGGGCTAATCAGGTCTAAGTTTTGAAGGCTGATCAAAAGTAGGATTGAGTCGGTAAAAAATTGAGAGGATCAGGGCGATCATAAATTGATCGACTATCATCAAGGCCGATCAGGCTTAGGATCGAGACAAAGGGCTTTTCTGAGTAAATTTAAGTGTTCTTGGTCGATCGGGTCGATCTTCATGGGTGATTGGGTCGATCTTCAAGTTTCTGGGCGTATTCTTGGTTTTCTTTACAGATTGAGTCAATCGAAGGGTTGATCGGCTCGATCTTCAAACCCGATTGGGTCAATCAAGTTCTGATCAAGTCAATCACGGGACCTGGAAACTCTCGGGAAGTTTTGTGATTTTCGTGTTTTTGATCCAAATCTTGCAATGAAAACATCAATGAGTTCCAAATCAACTAACTAAGAGTTCGAAGAGGTCAAATACAACGTTGAATCACGTTTAAGGCATCAAAGCATAAGGGAGAAAATCTAAGGTCTTGGGTTTGAAGCTTCAAATCATCAACGGATGGAATACTAAGCTTAGAAATGATATTAAAGTGAATAGACAAGTATCATAACATGATTTCTAATATGGGATCGTCACAATTTTCAAAATATGAAGAATAAAGGGAGTTTAGGGTTTCACCTTAAAAAGAGTATAAATTCGATTTGTGATGATGGCTAGCACTCTCTTTCGATTCCCCTTCGATTTCTATGTTCTCCAAAGATTGAGGTTGGATGAAATTTTCTAAGGGTAGAGTGAGAAATAATTTTGCAGAAGCTTCGCTAAGAATTTTGAGTGTGAAAATGAAGAGGGGTTGCCCTTTATTTATAGGTGAGAGGGGGTGAAAGAAGATGGAATATATGACATCGCCGAAATGTTGTATGGTCTCCAACCCAATACGCGATGTTTCAATTATTCAATTCTTGATCCGGTCGAACAAGCTTTCTTTTAATTAATTATTATTTGCTAATTTATGATTTACTGATATCTCGGGTTTTACCTGTATTTTAGGTCATGACATCATCATCCGATAATTTCCCAGGAAAACTTCAAATTACGATAACTTTCGATATACTTGCCCGATTACATATCTGGGACCACTTTTAGAATCCTTATGATATTATCTATCATTATTAATTATAAAATGAGCGATATGAACTCTAGAAAATAAATCTCATATTTCTCCTGTTAATTATCAATTGTTGCCTATATTTCCGGTAGTATTTATACGGGGTATTACACTCGGGGCTGGCCACCTTGAGATAGGGATTGTTTACTAAATCTTGACAGGACTCAAGAATCTACAACAGCAACTCACTGTCTGAACCTCACTTCGAAAGCAGGTAGAATGTCGTTTGAACGCATATTTTGTGCTAACTTTGTCTCTCATAGGTTTGTCTCCCCAAATCAATCAACTTGATTTGGGAGGACACAGGGCTATTGTTGAGGGCAAAAATATCCATTCAATCTTAGCCATTGATGACAAGGCTAGGATGCCAGCTTTCAGGACGTCACCTCGAATCCCTGCCAATCGGCAGAACTCTCGAAGACTCTCACAGGTTCAAAGCGGCCCTCTCAATGAATCTTGCACGAGCACCTCCAATATCAAAGGCTCCTTCAGGGTTTGCACTATGAGACTTGAAGCCTCACTGAACTCGGCCTCGAGATTCCAAGCGCGTGCAACTACGTGCTAGAAGGATCCAGAATGATTCTTCCTGTTGACTCAGCATATGGGAGAATGCGTGACTCTAAGTTCCCTCAGTTATATTTGCAGATCAACCCCTAGATTATTTGCAAATCGGTCCCTTAGATAAGAATCCTATATACTAATCTAGATTATACGCAGCAAGTGTCCTCACTTGTGTTAATTCGTGAAGGTGATCAAGAACCCGAGGATCCCGAGTCAAGCAGTCGGCGAGGTCAGCAAGATAAAAGCTATCACTGAGATTGAGGTGGGCTTTCCTACACACTAAAATCAAACTCAACTGATTTATTGCTTTATCAAAATACTATGAAATGCTTTCAATCAAATTGAATTGTCACAAATAAACTGTTTTGCATTGCCTATCTGTCATCTAATCAGATCACTGTTAGAGATGTTGTAAATCTGAGCCAGCAAATGGGGTCAGAGCCCAGTAATAAAATGATACTATGGTATTTAAATAATCGATCGGGCCTCGAAGAAAGCAAATACTGAGACTAGTGCACTATTGGTGCCTTCTGAATGGAATGGACACCATGGCTGTAGAAAAAGTCCAACTTCCCATTTCACACATGATGACAAATACTATAGATGGATTGAACTTAAAACTCAAGCTTGGTATAAAATGCATAACATGATTTTGTCGGACATGGGAGGATTTCAAATGAACTAAAATCCCATGTGCCTGTCATGATAAATTCTGGCACTTTCAGCTTTTATATATCTACTGTTTTCAGCAATATGTTCACTGAGTGCAAATGTACTTAGCCCTGCATTTATTTCTAAACGTGAAGATTGAGTGTGGTGGAGTCCAGAGATGTTGAGCAGACTGGAACATTTTGAGAATCTAGATGCCGAGGGATGCGTATCTTCATATATGTATTCTAGCCATGTATTTTCGTTGCTCAAACACTGTGTTTTGAGAACTGATATACCAACTGTCTTATATTGTTCTTGTTTAGACTTGAGTCATTCTGATGAATTACTATTCCGTTGTTATACTTGCTTCATTATGAACTATTACTGCTTATCGGAGTAGCACATCAAACCTAGAAAGGATGCAGCATTACAGAGTGGTATCAGAGCGAGTCACCTTCTTGGACCCGACTCCTTCTTCCAAATCGAGGCTAATCTTGATTCGCTAGTCTCACTTCAAATCAGGTTTTTAAACTGAAACCTTACACCAGGTGACCTACAACCCTACTGCAACTGGTAAAAGTACTCAATGTCTGACTCATCGCCTCAACCACGAGAAAAGCATTTTCAAAGGAAGAGTTTTGGAAGAAAAGTTCCATTTCAAAGAAAAAAATTATTTTAAAAAAAAAAAAGTGATTTTGGCTTTTCAACCTGTTCATAAAGTATCCCAAACTAATGTGCCTCAGATAGCCCCAGAACTTCACTAGCCAGTTGGAAGAATAACAATATGTAGTCCTCCACCATTCAGGATTGCCCGACTCTGAACAACCATTCGAACTGGTTGCCCTTAAACAATGTATCAAACTGCACCACCAGTGCCTCCGTGAGCTCACATCATGACATGCATGGCTTCCTCGCCTTCAACCACGTGAACCAGTACAATGTTCGGCGTTCATAGCCAGCTGCTGCCACCTTCCTTTCTAGCGGAGTGCAATTCAGTTCAAACTGCTATTCGGCCCTTGTTACACATTTGACGGAATTATCACCCTCAAATGATGAAAAGAGCATCACCATCACGCTATGACACATCTGGCTGTCTGTGGGCGGCGCCACTGGGGATGTGGTGGACCCCGCCACCTCTCCCTTCGTTGCTCCAACCGATGGCTGACCCTCCGTCGACGGCTACAAAATATCCTTTGACAACATGGCCAACAAAGTTGTGATCTCAGCCAATTGCATGTTGTTCATATCCAACATCTCATTCATCTTGGCTTGATCAACCTCCTGTGCAGAAATTCAATCACTGTTCGAATTTATCAATCCGGCAAGAATGGAATTCGGCAGGCCGGACCAATTGATAACAATATAAATTGAAGAAAAAATGCAAAAACAACTGCCCTAAAGCCTCCAGGCTAACTTTGTAACGCCCCGTATTGTTCCGGCGAACTCCGGCCATGGAATGTTTGGAAGATCCAAATTATAGATCTTATTGATAATATAAACATCGTACCGATGATCATATGTTATGATTTGAAGTGGGAATGTCCCATTTAAATTATAGTTTGATGATCCGCAATCGCTCGACACATGTATTGCGCAAACGAAAGGAATATTAATTATTTGGATATTTTATGACTTAATTACATGTAATTAGGTACATGTAATTTTTGACCCAATGAAATGATGGGGATAATATGCGTGGTTAGAATACCGGGGATTTATTGAGACATGAGGAGGAATCAGAAATGCAAATAAGAGGTTCCAATAACAGATATATTTCGTGCAGTACCAAGAACGAAAAGACAATGCAAATAATATCTGATAAAGTGAGATGATGTGATTTGATGAGTGATTAGCCACCAAAATTCCCTAAATCAAGGAAAAGTTAGTCCAAAATTATTAATGCTTCTTCATTCCCAACAAACATCATTTAATACCCCCCGCTCCCCCCCAAATCATCTTTACTACAAATACACACATGTGTATGTATACATTATTACTTGATCCTGAAGTTCACGACAATACCCATAAATACACGCACCTACACACACACTCGACACTTACATACACACTAAATTCCAATTATAATATATACTTTAGCCACATGATTGGACATATTCCCATGGTACCTAATGTGTGTATTTTCATCTTTTCCAACCAATACATATACATGTATAATACAAGTCTCTACAAACACACTTCACCCAAAACACACACTAGCCACCTATAAACAAGTGTGTTGGGCTCCCATTTTCTACAACCAAAAACTAAGGCCAAACTCTTGCTCTGTAAATTTTAGAGAGAGAAAATAGAGAGAGAAATAGAGTGAAAGCTAGAGAGAAAGGAGGAAGTCTTGAGAAGGAAGCCATAGAGGGAATCGTTGGAGGAGATTCAAGAAGCGCGAGGAAGACCGAGGAATAACCAAAGGTTAAAGAAGTAAGGAATGACGTAGAGAGAAACGAGAAGGGGCCTAAGCTAGCAATTGACTCAAGGTGTTAAGATGAGAATCCTAAACCTTGGTAAGGAAGAACTCTTGAAGCATGTGTTAGTAAAATCATGCTAGGTTGGATGAATACAAGCATGAGAAACTTGATATGATA